>PVLD010008706.1:0-82065 GCA_004027595.1 Dinomys branickii
TCCTCCTCCTCCTCCTTCTTTTGTACTGGGAATCAAGCTTGGGGCCTTGTGCTTGGCAGGCAGATGCTGAGCCACGGAGCTACATCCCCAGCCCTGGACTTGATTTCTTCATGTGAAATGGAGATAGCTTGTCAGGTTATAACTTTCTAAGTCATAATGCCATGAAACGTAACAAGCAAATTACCTTAAATTATACAAAAAGTCATTTCTATTTAGTAGACAACTATAAATAATACTGATACTAAATAATACTAAACAATAAATCATCACTCTGTATATCACTGTGTCTGTATTTTATATTAAATCTTGCAAGAAAATATGATTTCTACAATGTCACCAGCATGTATAGATGATGAGTAGATTCAGCTCATCTCTCAGCTCCGTGGAGAAGGGTTCATCAAAGATGAAAACATGAATTCAAACAAACATACTCAGGTACATGTACACAGGCATGAAATTATCACCATCTTAGGCGGTGTTAAAAAAAACCCTGGTATAAAATTTTGACTCTATTTACTTATGTGTTGATTTTCTGCAAACAGAATAATGATTGAGGAGAGTTACATTCACTATTCTCCCTGTATTAAATTCTATAGCCTGGAGGCCACCTGAATTCTTCTTTGAGGTTTTGGCAGTTATTTGAGAAGTGGCATCAGAGAGTAAACCAGCACAACAGGTTCTAGGGAAAGAAGCATCACTTAAATTGCCATTTAAGTGCATACACAGGATTCCATGTACTTCTGGAGAGTTACATAACTTCTTTGAGGGTAAACTCAAGGGTGGAAAGGGATGTGCTTCACCCTGCCATGTAGCTGGCTGGCTACTTATTTGCTCTTTGAAAAGCATATAAAACCCCTGTCTTTTGAACTTGATGATTTGAGGTTGCAAACTGGAGGGCTGTATTAGTGAAGAACTTTCGTAAGTTTAAAGGGTTCAGATGAAAAATCAGGACTAGGTGAGTTGGTGGAAATTTTGCATTACTGGTGTGATGTAATGAGCAATTGTATTTCTGCCTGGTGCATAGATTGTGGTTCTGATATAAGTAGCAGATCTATAGAAAGGAAAGGCTTGGCCATGCTTTTAATCTTGTCTTTGTGTGCACTTCTGAGAATAGTACCACCAGCCGCATGAGCCCCTCCACACTGGGTATATGGCTAGTATGAATGGATACATCTGCACATGCAAAAGACACACTGGATTTCAAAGATTATGGAAACAAGAACGTAAGCTACTGTATTAATAAGTCCTATATTATACTTTGAATTGCCAATATTTTGTATATTTAGGACTACCAAGTAAAATAGGGAAATTAATATCACCAGATATTTTTACATTCTAATATGACCACTATAAAAACTGAGGTTACAGATATGATTGATATTATATTTGTACAGGATCGTGCTTTCTGGACAGTGCTAGACTCAACAAAGAAAAAGAAGTAAGTTTTCATTCACCAGATAATAAATCTACTAACTTGTTATTTTGCTTTTAGGAACCTCTTTGTCCAACTGTAACATGAGGAAGAAGAGATAGAGAAGGAAGTACTAAAGTGGCTAGGATAGAAATGGTAACTTGCTTTTCAAAAGAAACTTCAAACAGAAAAAAAGAACAGAACCAAGTGCACTCAGGCTGTCTGTTATGGAAGGAGATTAAAAGGCTGAGTATGGTCAGGTGGATTCATATCAGAATGCTGTAGTTTATTTCAAAATTATGACTGGCATTTATGAGATGGATTGCCAGAGACAGGCTTTTGAGAGTCCCCTACAAATGTAGGTAAAATACCCTTCTCCACCCAAACTAGCACACAGCTTGTGCTGCACCTGGAAGATGAAAAGTTAGTTAGACATTCTGGTAGACCAAGCCTGAGGTATCTTGCATCTTTTAAATCACTGAAAGGCCAAAAATCTTTTCAGACATTGAATAGATTATCTCTGAATGTTTTCCTAATGCTGCTTCTCTAGCACTATGGAGAGCTCCCTGGGGCTTTGGGACCAGAAAACATTGCTTCAGAAAGAGCCACCAGGCTTGAAAAACAGCGGACTCTAGAAATTGGAGAAGATAGGAAATACTTTTTCTCTCTGTTCATGTCTACTCTGTTACACTTCTCTAAATGATATCACAAGTCAACTCCTCCAAGTTAAAAGTGGACGAAAGAGTCTCAAAAATTAACATTTTTAACTCCCAGAAAGAAGACAAAAGTGGATTTAGGGCTGTACTTTGAAGGCGCTAGCTATCTGTTTGCTAAGACAGGCTGGCTAGGGAAGAGAACATCGTACGGAGGAGAGCTCCTCTGCGGTGGACTCCTCAAATCTTAGAGGGCTAGGACTACAGGCGCTGTATCTTCTCCAAGCGAGAGCCAGAGTGAAGTTTAGGTGGACACTAACTGCAGATGGATTAACTTGATTAACGTATCTTTTCAGCTACTTCTGAGCAGAGTTACCAAGGCAAGTCTGTTAGCCTCTCTGAAATTTAGTTTCGTCATTTGGACATGATAATGATACCTGCCTGTAGGATTATCCGACACACAGCTGATACATGTAACTAGAAAAACTGACATATACTGGTAGTGAATATGTGTTACATAACATTATGGGTATTTTGTTGTTGTTGTTCTAGGAATCGACCTCAGGGCCTTGTGCTTGCCAGGTCGGTTCTCTGCCACTGAGCTATATCCCTGGCCCCAGTATGTTTTATAATAGTATTCTTTGGTAAATTTATTTTTATTTGCATATGCTTGCAGTACATAATAATCACACTCACCATAGGGGATTTGTGCATGTACATAACATATGTTAATTATTCTTTCTTATTTTAAAGAGAATAATAAAAAGTAGCAAAATACCAACAACACAGACAAAAACAAAACAAAGTGAAAACACAGGATTTCAGAACAAAATGATTGGTATATATATATATCACCCATTGGTATCTTCAACGAAGTTGCTCAGATTTGTCCTCTTCTCCCTCCTTCCTCCAACCCATCTCCACCATCCCACTTACAAAATCTCTATTTCCTTTTTTCTTCAGTTCTCTTTTCCTTTGAATCTCCTTCTCTTTCCTTCCTGACTCACTCCCTTCTGCTTCTTGATATCCATCCTTTATTTTGCTCCTTACTCAGACTTTGCATTTCTCACAAAGAGAAACAATGTGACACTTAAACTTGTGTGTCTGATTTATTTCTCTTACAATCATGGTTTCATTTATCTACAAAAGGCCTCAGATTTACCCATCCTTGTGGCTGGCCTATATTCCATTGTATATAAATGCCACATTCCTTAAGCTCATTCATCCGTACATGGACATATGAGATGTTTTCAAGCTTCACCTCTTATAAATTGTGGTACTATAAACATGGATATGCATGTATTACTATGGTATGAAACTTTAACTCTTTTGGGAAGATACCAAGAAGGGAAATAGCTGAGTCAAATGGAAACCCTGGTTTTACTTTTTTGGGAAATCTCCATAGTGTTTCTATAGTGATTGTGTCAATTTACACTCTCATCAGAAGTGGAGAACTGTTTCTTTTTTCCCCCACTGCCTCTCCAGCATTTTGTTATTGGTAGGTTTCTTGATCATAGTCATCCTTTCTGGAGTGAGACAGAATCTCAATATGATTTTAACTTGCATTTCTTGTATGACCAGAGGTGTTGAGCATTTTTTTTTATACAGTCATTGACCATTTGTAGTTTTTCATCTGAGAAGTGTCTGTTTCAAATACCTGTTTTTGGATGGGGCCTTTAAATTTGGAGGTCTGAATTTTTGAGTTCTTTGTATATTCTAGATATTATGCCTCTGTCTGGGGAATAGCTAGCAAAAATATTTTTCCATCCTGTAGATTGTCTCCTTGCCATGTTGGTAGTTTACTTTTCTGTGCAGAAACTTTTAAATTTGATATGACCTCTTTTGCTGAATTTCTACAGTATTTCTTATGCAACCTGTGTTTTGTTCATCTAATCCTTGTCTATACCCATGTCTTTCAGGGTTTTGCCTATTCTGTCTTCTGGCAGATTAAGAGTTTCTGTTTTAATGTTTAGATCTTTGATCAATTGCAACTTTATTTCAGTGCAGGGTGAGAGAGATGGGTCCAGGCTCAATCTTCAGCATGAAGAAAGCCAGTGTTCTACACTTCAAGGCCGTGGGATGATTTAGCTATATAATAACATGTAGATCACTGTTGAAGCTTCCCTGAAAACAGATTCTAACATGGCACAAACTATTTGGGAAAGCTATTATTGAGGACTGTTGAAATCAACCCTTGTTGAAGGAAAGAAATGGCAAGATGGGTAAAGAAACAGAATTTATCAGAGGAAAAAAATTTGTTGTGATAATTTCTACCCAGATTTCTGCTAGATCATAGAAAAAGCCTTGAAGCCAGAATTAGCATTGTCCAGAGTTAGAGTAAGGGGCTAAGATGTGGTAGTGATGTGTCACTGACAATGGTTTTGGTTTGCCCTTGGGTAAAGGCATTCATTAAGATGGCACTTTGTGAGCAGGACTTTCAGCAGCTAGGGATTCAGTTCTCTTATACACAGCACTGGCAGAACTACAGTATCCTGGAGACTCTGCGTGACAGAAGCAGTATGGTCCATTGTCACAGAGCTCTCTGTACTAGAAGGGGAGGTGTCTGCTGAATTTTGAGGGGTGTCCAACAAACACCCCATCATTCTTTACTCCCAAGTTTAAGATCAGTTGAGAGATAAGAGATAGACATCATCTACATAAAGTTCAAAAGTCACCTTCCTTATTGATACAGTTGAGTTGAAGAATGTGGGTTTATGGCATTCAGTAGGGTCCCTATCTAGTCTCTCTCCCCTCTAAAACTGAGCATGTGTCCTCACCATAGGATCAGGGCCAGATCTGTCCCGGCATGTAAACTCCTGGACAAGCATGGCCCACCCATCTCCTGGGGGTGCTACGTGCAGAAGGAAGCAGCCATCCCAGAGGTATGTGAGCTTCTTATATTCACTGCCTTCTGATAAGTCCTCAGAGGTCATGGGAAAACAGGGAACACGTTCCCATGGCTGCTTCTTGTGAGGAATATAAAGAGAAAATTCTCCTTCTGAAAAATGAGGAACAGGAATAGGATGTAAGCATTTCTGCTTAATGCTTCTACTTCCCCTAGATACTTTTGGTCTTCCCCGGAAATTTTGTGTTCTGAAAGTAGCTCAACAGAAGATGTTATCTTTATTGACATTTTCTAACATGGTCCTCCTGTCCATGAGGCTAGTACCAGGCTTCTAAAAAGAGAATGTGTAGCACTGATGTTGAACCATATAGACATGTAAAACATTTTTTTGCATAAAACATAAAGACACAAATAATTCTATCAGACTAATCATGAGAAATATGATTAACTCCCAAAACTATTCAATTGCTGCTCCAGAAAATGTAAGTTTCTGTGGTGTCTACCTCCTATTCCTTAATACTACACTGTATTCCCTTGTTTATTTTTCTGTGTAAGACATCATACATTGATTTATCACTGCAAAGTAGGAACTAGTTCTCTTTGTTACTCACTTCCCACATGCTCTTTCTCCCCATCCCACCACCACAGTTACAAGATAACCTTGATTAGATCAGAATTGCAATGTTTTATACCATGACTACTTTTCTCTTTCTTACAAAACCTCTTGAGTTTCTCCAAATGTTGTCTTGTGTTCCAAGAATTATCACCAACTCATTTAGAATCTCTTATCTCTGATGTGCAAGTTTTTTTCTTAGTGTTAAAACACATCATACATTTGATCAATTTCATCTTCTTAGAGAATCATTTTTGGATCTTTCTCACTTGCTCAGATCTGAACTAGTTTTCCATAGAACTGCCATATAGCTGTGAATGTCCTGTTTTCTTCTACTCTCAAATTATGATTCCCCACGTTTACTTTGATTACTGGATTCTGTGTCTTTTATTTTCTGCTTTACCCCTCACTTTGCACAGTGCTTCTCCTGGTAGACTTCTGAGAGAGGGCAGATGGGAGACCAATCTTGTGATTCTACATGTTTACAAGTGCCTTTATTGATCCTCACACATAAGTGAGAGTTTGGCTGAGTAGAGAACTCAAAATTGAGGACAATTTTTCACCTAAGTTTTAAAGCTACCGTTTTTCTATTTTTAAAATTCAAGTAGTACTGTTGAGCAGTTTGAATGCCTTCATATTTTCCATCTTTTAATGTAATTTGCTCTATATTTTCTTAATGTTTGAAATGTTAAGTGTGTATTTTTATTCCAGTATTCTGAAATATGCTGTTGTAGCTCCCAGCATATTTTACTCATTTGGGGGCGGGACCTTGAGGACATTGTTCATTCTGAGGACTCATTGAGTTATTTCTAGAAATCATTTTTGAACCGTTGAGATGGCCTTTATTTTTATTATTTGTGTATGAAACTTCTCAAAGTAGTAGAATACTCTCTTTTTGTGTATTTTTTGTCACTTTTATTCTGTTGTCTCTCTCTCTTTCTTTCATACTTTCTGGAAGATGTCTGTAACTATTTACAAATATATGGTTAAATCTACCGGTTGGAATCTTTGATTGTTGCCTTCTTTGTCCTATGGTTATTCTGTTTTTATAATATTCTGTTATTGATGAAGTCTGTAATATTTTCTTCTATCTTACTATGATTAGAGACTTTGTTTTAAAGATTACCTTTCCTATACAATTTCTTGTTTTGAAAAACGTTCATTCTGTGTGTCTTGTTCTTTGTGATATGTATGCTATCTGCCTTTGGTACTTTTGTTAGTTCTCAAATGCCTGATCATTTGAGATGATCATATGTCAAGACTGATTGGCTATTCTTTATATGTTGATAGATTTCTTCATAGGTAGAGTTGGTTGGACTTGTGACTGGGACAATTTAGGCTTTACTTCATCAGTTGCAGATTGTCTGTCTGGAAGGTAAAATTCTGGCTATCAACAGTCTTCGAGCCTTGTACAAGAGGAACATGTGGAATCTTTTCTTTATCCCCAGCAGATGCCTTCACCTCCAGTCAGCTAGGACAAGCTTGGGGGACAGTTGTTCATCTGATGTGAGAGGAGAAGGGATTCTCCCACGTAGTGGCTGAAACAAACTTTCACCCGATCTTTTCCTTTCTCATCCCAGCATCACACTCATTGGTCTAGACCATGTTTGGGGCCATTCGTAAGCTTACAAGGAGATGTTTGGAGGATGTAAGTTGAGTTATTCCTCCTCTGCTTATCCATCACCAGTGGAGTATCCAAAATGCTGACATCCAATAGGTTGGAATCACACATTCTTCTGTTTTCTTGCCTACAGTGTTAGTTACTGTGTGACTGTTCCTGGTCATCTGCATTTTGATATTTTTGATACAGATAGCTCTCTTCCTGCTGTTTTAGTTAGAGTTCTGTGGAGGTAGCAGAGGAAAACATATTTTCTAATGCAATCTAGAGCAAAAACACCTTCTTTAACACAGGAGAGTTGTTGTCTTGCTACATGTATGCATTTATTCTCTTTGCTTTATCTCCCATACATTTATTATCTTTAGTAAATAACTAAACAAAGACTTAGAAATCTGAGAAACTTCTGATTCTTTAATATATATATTGATTTCTGACTGCTGTTCCTACACAAACTATCTGGAACAGATTGTACACATTTCATCTTAATGACTACTTTAAACCCAAGATAATTTTTATTGATAACAGTAACATGGTAACTCATTATGGTATGCCGTTACCCAAGTGCTAATTAAAAGGAAAGATAGTTGAAGGGTAAAGGAGAGCTTGAAAGCACATCACACAGAAGTTCCTTCCTAATATATTTCCTGTCTATCACACTTATTACTGCAGGGCGGGTTGACAGGTTAATTATGTACCAGGCAGGAGATCTGGTACAGAGGATGTTACAATCTAAAAAGCAAACACTTATAATCATTTTATCTAAATATAAGGCAAACTCACCTTGATGAAGGACTGCATTTAGTGATTATATGTAAGGTGATCTCTCTACCTAAAGGTTGCAGATGGCACCAAGCTAAATTTTACACAGGAGAGCTTGTGGGGAACTGCTGACCCTATTGCAGCTGTGAGTGACTCATATCTGGTATCTTAGATATCCTCAAGCTTGTTTGATTTTTACTTAACTATTGAAGGCTCTTTATTCTGCATTTCCTTCTGAAGCCATAGTTTTTACTGCAAATCTCTCACATGTGTATTTATAAACCCATAACTGCAAAAAGACATCTCCTTACAACTCTTTTCCATCTGTATTGATTCTTTCTTTTACACTTATGTATCAGGATTCTAAATCTTTCACTGGGAAGTTTACTCAACTTCTGAATAGATAGGAAATATCCCATCTGTTTCCTCTTCGGTATCTCCATTCAATCACTTTCTTTGTGTCTACTTGTGATTTTCCCCATGGAATTTTCTGTAGATCAGTTGCCACTTTTTGGACAATGTGCCCAGATTCTTTAAACGAGCACCTCAATACAATACTGTACACCAAAGGTATGATTCTTAGATTACAGAGAAGCTATTAAACTTGTTCTTGTGGTCATTATGCTTTTCCTGTGCAAAACAAGATCTCAATGGCAGTAGTTTCACAGTCGCTTTCTACTGTGTTGGTTTATGTAAAGCTCAGAATCCTCTGTCCCCTCAACTCACTAGCTCTAAAATCTTCAACTCACCTACTGCTCCAAAATAAATACAATTTTGCTACTCCTAATCTAAGCGTTTCTGATTTTGGAAAACAACAAAAAGTCACATTATTTTGTGATGATCTCAATTTATTTTCTTTTTTAGAAATCTTATTTCCCCTCAAAGTGAACATACTTCACTAATGTAAAGACTGAATTTGCTATTTTATTTAACTGTGTCCTCTTCATTTTTTTCAATATGGTGCAGTGTTTATAACACTCATCCATTTCACCTTATCTATCTATGAAATATGAAGGAACAAACACAGCCTCAGATACCGAGTTAAACTCTGTTGCAGCGTATCTTAGGGAAAAGCACAGGATCTCAGTCTTTGGGAGGGAAAGACTGTAAGCCATTAGCTCTACTGCAGTGACAGTTTCCATGAAAGGTACATTGTAGGAAGAGAATGACATCAAGACAGCTTGATTGGGCTGGGGATATAGCTCAGTGGAATAAGCGCCTGCCTAGCAAGCGCAGGGCCCTGAGTTCAATCCCCAGTACCGCCAAAAAAAAAAAAAGACAGCTTGATTTCCCCAACCTCCCAGGCTATTGCGAGTGTGCGTTGCCTTTAGGGGGCCAAAATTATGCTGTAGGGACCATCTGTTGATTTGATGCTCTGACAACTTTGCCTGACATGGTGGCCAATGGTGATAATGTCATCTTGATAATTCTACTAGTTTGTAGATATTGCTTTACTAGCATCATCAGACATTCAACTCAGAACATAGTGAACTATGAATACAGCCAAGTGTAAGTTACTTATTCAGGCCTACTAAATCTCTGAAGAAGGAGAAAAATACTATTCTCTTGCTGATAATTGTTGACTAAAATATAATGCTTTGCTTCTTGCAAACATCTTTCTGTCTACAATTTTGTTTCATTCATGTGATAGCACTGTTGCTTAGGTAAAACAAAGGCTGTTGTCCCCATTTTCCAGATGAGAAAACCAAGGAGATACACTAGTATGGCTATGGTTGTCAGACTAGTGCATGCCAGCAAACATTTTGATCTTCAGCTTTCTCTTTCTATTCAAAGCCAATCTGTGAGCCTTTCTCATGTCTGTCTGCCTGGTACTTATGTTGGAAGAAAGAACATTTACCTGATGCTCAAAGGAGGGCATACATAGCTTTTGAGCTTACTGGAAATGCTCAGCACAGGTCCCAGAAAGCAGGGAGGTAAGAGAAGATTCTAGGCCACTTCCATTTAGCCTTTCTGAAAGCTAAGCCAGGAAACTATGTGATGGATTCTTTTTAATATGGCATTATTGTCAGAGAATAGCTTCAATATGCACTGTAAGCATTAAATGCTAAAAATAATAACAGCAATTACAGATTGTTCTGACACCAGAAGAGCAGAATTATGCTTCTTAACTGCATTTGCCTTCAGCCAATAAAAATGCAAAATCACTTTTCTGGAGACTGTCTTCCACTGTCCTAGATTACCAAGAGATGGCAGCATTCCATCCATCATTCAGCAACTACGCGTTCCTTGCTCAGGAACAAGATCTCCTCTTTTCCCAATGAAGTGCAGGGAGAAAAGAATACAATTTATAATGTGAATCTATTTTGCAATCACCCATTGTCACACAATCATGCAGCTCTAGATCACTCAGTGTGAAACTTTGGGGTGAATGAGACATAACTGTAAAGATTCAAATGCCCCCTTTAAAACTAAACACATGGTATATAGTTGACAGCAGTGTGCAAAATCCACTGAGTTATAATTCAAGGAGAAGAACGGTGATGTATAGCCTCTCCTTCAATGTGCTTGATGGTTTCCCTTTGCCTCTCTTGCATAGACCTTAATACTCTACAATTAAAGTGCATTGTTCCTAAAGTTGGGCACCTTCTCATGGTCCAGACTATTATTCTGTTTGGAGGTTGGTATTGTTGGGCTGTGAGACATTTTCATAAATCACAGTGCACAAGTATCTGCTAGTCAATGAAAGCAGCCTTAGATACGTGATCCTTTCCATGGAGAGGTGAGAGGAATTCTTTCTTTGGCAAGAAGCAGATATAACTATAAAGTTAAATATTTTAGAGGGTGATGTTTCCAGTGCCCATCTTATCATAAAAACTTTCTTAAGATCCTTTCCCATAACTGAGTTATTGCTTTATGTCAGAGGCCAATGGAAAAATAATTTTGATACATTTCTCATACCAAAATGAATACTCTTTGAAGTATATAGGTATACTGTAATTCCTCCTTTTTCTTTTCTTTTGGTAATTGTATAGTCTTACCAGCAATTGCCTTCAGTTTTCAAATATTAACATATTTGTTGTAAAGTTAAGTTGTCAGTCAATGATCTCCAAATTTGAATTAACTTCAATCAGTTGAGGATGCTGTAGATTCTCTGCTAATAAGTCTCACTGCCTTCTGTTTTAGTGGAGGGCACTGCAATCTTCACTTGATCACAGAACTATAGAACTGGAAATCATGTTATTTATCTTCATCTCCCCTGAAAGATGACTCATTTGTCTCAGAGTTGAAAGGAAGTGTCAAAAGTCACACAGCACATTAGAGGCACAGGCAGTCAGGGGTCAACCTGATAGTCTTCCCTACCAGTGTTTTTTCTGTTGAATCATGATACATTAAGAATGCTCAGAAAATAGCAGTTTTGTGCATAAGATGATTCACTGCCACAGTCCTTTGAGGAATCATAGGTATCTGGATGGGAGGCATGGTCAGTATCTAGAATGAGTTTTTGAGCACAGGAGCAGCAGTAGGAATTAAGGATCGATCTCTGTAAAAGCAGAGGAGGTGAGGGTGAGCTCTGGTGCTTGTGGAAAGGCATAGGTTCCTCACTGTACACTGGAGCTTAAGAGACCTCAGTTTACCCTTGTATTTTGAGGTAGGAATATTTATCGCTTAAAGAAACTCCATGTCTATGCACTTCTAAAAGAGAGCCAATCCAGTAGAACTTTCTGGAGATCTGTCTTTGTTTTACATGGCTGGGAAAATTTTCCTAAGCCAAATTAAAGCTTTGAAATGAAAAGCACATTCTCTGCCCTTGATAGAGCCAGTGCTGAGTCGCATGTAGATTAAGTACTAGGTTGAGAATTACTGAAAGTTCTCATGGTGTTTCTGAACTCAGGGTTGGGAAGGCCCCTAATGATGCTTTTCTCTGGCTGGGCATCCAGCGGGCCTCTCCTTTGCATCATCTTCAAAGCAGCAGGGCACTGGTGGGAGTTCCCAGGGTGGGGTAGGGGTTTGATTGGCAATGCAAAAAAGTCTTTAGTACAGACCAGGGCTTTGAATAAGCAGGAAACCCTGAGAAAGGAATTGCCTCATTCAAACTCTCTTTTTCTGTCCAGAAAGAAGCTTTGAGATGGCTCTCTCTCCCCAAATTATGAACAATTCTTATGATAGTGACACCCTTACATGTGGGGTGTGATTTTGAGTGGGGCCCATTTGTTAATATTTCCATCCCAGAATAACCCAAAGAAATTGCTACCACAGTTACCTAGTTGCTTCTCTCTCACTCATAAAACTGAAATTCAGAGAAATTAAACAGCTTCTGGGGATCAGACAGATAGTAAGTGGTAAAACTTGGGTTTAAACCAAGAGACTTAGTCCAGGTTGTTTGTTTTAATTATATTCTGTTGTCCTCCTGCAAATTTCTCCTCTACCATGGGTAGCACATTCTTTAGAAACTCAGAATGCAGCTAGTCATGCCATCTGTGTTTCCAGAGAACACAAAGCCAGTCAGAGTGTGAACCTCAGGGAGTGAGGAGTTGGCCTGACTGCAAAGTAGAGTTTCTTCTGTATGATTGCAGATGGTGCTCGGGGCAAAGGAAAGAGATCTCCTGAAGTCAACCTTCCTCCAAAGGCCACAACCAATCTACTAAGAGTGGAGTTGCTGCCAGCTACTGGTACGGAGAGAGGGCCCTCATGTCTTGCCCTCTAAGGAAACAAATAGCAGTTTCCCAATAAGCCCCCTGTCATTTGGTGGACAGCCCTGACTCTCAGGCATCCATCAAGTTTCTTTCTCATGTATTGTGAGAAACAGAATGATTTATACTTTTCTCAGAAAGCAAACTTTTCTGTCCCTGGTTTCCAAAGAGATCTCTAGGGGTAAAGGGAGGAGGGAAACATCATTCCCCAAACACTTTTCTGCACCTCTCCGTGGAACTCAGTGGGTAAACTAAACAGCAAGACACTTTTGGCTCCGGTCCTGAGCTCAGGAGCTGCTCGCCTTTCCTCACCTCTGTGATTCTGATTGTGCTCTCTTTTTTTTTTTTTTTTTTGGCGGTACTGGGGATCGAACTCAGGACCCTGCACTTGCTAGGCAAGCGCTTATTCCACTGAGCTATATCCCCAGCCCCAAATTGTGCTCTCTTTTGGGGTTTCTGTCTTTCAGTCTCTCCTGCATTGACTTGATTTCTCTGTGTACTTGTTCATGACCTCTTGTACTAAAGAAGTTTCCATGGTGAATTTTGTCATCTCTGTATTTTATCCGTCAGCCTTGTTTGGGAGCCCTCAGAAAAACCAATTCCCCTGTCCTCTCATGTTAACAACATAGTTTATCTCCAAATCAGTACAGCAGTTTGCAAAAGGAATTTTACTACTGTGCAAAGCTCCCAGAGACCTGGG
The DNA here is from genome assembly GCA_004027595.1 of Dinomys branickii. NCBI lineage: Eukaryota > Metazoa > Chordata > Mammalia > Rodentia > Dinomyidae > Dinomys > Dinomys branickii. The sequence continues at coordinate 13,252 of PVLD010008706.1, forward strand.
AGATAATCTACAGCAAAAACTCACAAAAGTCTTAGCAACACCTCAATTATTGAGTGAAGCAGCAGAAAAAGATGCATTTGTAGAAAGAAGGAGATGAGGCTTCAGCCTCAGACAAGAGTCAGGGTGATGGAAGGTGCCGGGCAAATAGCTGAGCTATAAATACTTCCCATCTTCCTCATGTTTGTGTCCTTGGTTTCTGGGCAGCTTTCATTCTTGCTAGGTACTACACATTGAGATAGAGAAGTCAACATTTTAGTCAATAAATCTACTGTATTTCTCAGATGTATTTACTTCCTTAGTCATTGTAATAGGTCAGTTATGAGATTCACATGTTTAATGAGTAGAAAAATTTGCCCATTCTGTTAGGTTGTAAGTGACAGCTGTGTATTAGACCATACATGATACTATGATAAAACATAGAATCATGTATTGACACTCCACAGGAGCCAAGAAATATGCTGAGAGTTGTGACCATGGTACCTCATTTAAATTAAAAAACAACCTTAGGAGGTAAATATTAGCAATTATTCCTTACCACAGGTAAAATACCAAAGGTCTAGCAAGATGAAGAAAGTTTCCCAAAATTACGTTGCTAGTAAGCAATACAGCAAAAGATTGACTGTGGGGAAATCTGATGATAAAGACTGTACTAGAAACAATTGTCTGGGTACCCTTAGGGATTTACTTTTGTTTTTGAGCTACTGTTCTGTGTGTCTTGCCCTTTACAGCTGTGGGGCCTTAGACGTGGAAAGGGCGTGAGAGATAGCACTATTGATAGGCTGAACTGAAAGGCTGTCTATAATGAAGGCTTCGTTGTTGGGGGCTGACTGAGCTACATTCTCAGCACCTGGATATATTTTGCTTCATTTACAGACTAAGTCCTTTTAACAGATATCCCTCTCAAGATAGATAGATACATAGATATACAGACACAGATATAGGCCTATTATATATATCTATATCTGTTTGATACAGTTTATAATGTGTATGTTACTTATTTAACAACAACACTGACTCAGTAGAAACATCAGAAGGAAGTCATCTACCTGAGAACGAGGTATGATTGGAATGTGTCACAGAAAGTCATCCTCGGGCTGATTTGTTCATTTGGACTGAATGATCTACCTATGCGTTCATTCCACTCTGCTCATTGCCTCTCACATTATCTGCTGTGCTTCACAGTAACCATGCCTGTTGAATTACCTGACCGTCTCACTGGACTGTGATCTCTAAGAAGGCAAATACCATTCATTTATCCAGAGATACAAGAACAGGATTGCTCACTAAATATTTGGAGAATAATTGAAAGTGCTTATCTGTGGTTATCTGTCTCTTTAGATGCTAAGTACTGTGCAGGAGTCATTTGGACTGGATGAACTGCAGTACAATGCTGAGACTCCAGGCTGACACATATGTGAAGGATTTTCAGAAATAGAAAATATGCCATGTGGCATTCTCACCAACAACACAACAGAATGGATTCAGTTCTGTGTGGAGGAATTTCAAACACTCACCCTTCATCAAGTCTTAAAGCAGCAATTAAAAAACAGAGGCACCAGAACACATGGATGGCGTCGACACTGAGACCTTTGAAGGCAGTAAACCAGGCTTTCCTGAACTACAGATTGATTTATTCCACAAATGGACAGAATCAGGACAGGGTGTGTAAGTTCTGAGGTCAGAGGTGAAGGCCACCATCATCAGAGTGCAAGCTGTAAACGGACTTTCACAGATACCAACAGCAGAATTGCTTGCTTCATACAAACGACTTACAGAAAGGCTGGAGAAGCTCCTTTGATTTTCAAGGTAACAGCAGATAAAGGATTTAATAGGCTTCTTTCCATCTATACAAAACTCCAGTCAGGCTGTGAGTGGCTTTTCTCCTCTAACATAGATTCCTGCAGAAACTGGCTCCTGGCTTAGAAATGGCAGCACCAGAGAAAAGTTGCTCTAGGCTGAATAATTATTTTGTGTCTGATCCCTAGGTCTAATACCAGTGAGTGAAGCAAGCCCTTTAGTAAAACAAATACCCACATTATGCCGATAGGAGCAAGGAGACAAATAGGAAGAGGCAGCCAATTCTGTTGCCAAGCAGGCGCCAGTGCGGATTGCCAGAGGGCATCTGCCATGGCTAACAACAAAGCCCATCTCCACATGAGATTTGGGGTGCACTGCTAGCTGCCTGCACCAGCCCCCGCCAGCAGGATGCCGCAGAAGGTATGTTAGTATGGCTCCCCTTCCAGTATGGATGTGATGTTGGGGAAATTGATTTCCACTTTTACTAACTGAAAGCTGGTTGCTAATAGGAGAATGATTTTTGGGTACCATATGGGCACGTGGATATTTTCTCATTTAGTGGCTTGGATATTATCCGTTCATCTCTACATTAAGACATTGTAATGTAATTATTTATGTTGCCCCTGGCTGAAACAAACAGAGCTATTTGTTGAAAGGTTAAACGGGGAGAGTCGATGACTTCAGCTTATGCTTGGGGAATCAGAAGCCATGTGACACTCACATTATTCCAACTATGTTCCAGGAAGCAAGGATGTCAGTAAAGAGCACAGGCCGCGATGCTGATCAAGGGTAGTGATAAAGCTCAGATTTCATCTCACATCATAGTCTGACGGCGCTGGGAGCACCTGAGAGGTGGTGATGCAAACTTTTCATTTCAGAAACCAAGGACCTGGGAAAGGGAAAGGAGCGTGACCACCCCAAGATCGCACAGCTATGGACAGATTTAAAGAGCTTCAAGTCTTGAAATAACGTCTTGTGAGTTCTCCACATTTCTGTATCCCCTCTTCCAGAACATTCTGGTTCATCTTAATGATCACACTGGTTGAGAAGATATATATCTTTTAGAGAAGCTTTATATAGATAGATAGATAGATATAGATATGTATATATATATATAGAGAGAGAGAGACAGACAGACAGAGACAGAGACAGAGACAGAGACAGAGACAGAGACAGAGACAGTAGCCTACCACAGACGGGTAATTGCTATAATACTTATATATCACAAACATTAAAAATGTTCCCCTTGCACTAACAGCTGAGTTTTTCCAGCAGTACTTAGTCCTTCTTATGGACTCAATGCCTGAGTCCTTCTCCAGGCCAAATACTGAAGCTGAACCCTAGTGCGGTGTTGCTGGGGCTGGACCCTCTAGGAAGATAATCGAGTCATGAGGGTCCCACCCTTATGAACGAGGTTTTTCAAAGTTTATTTTTGTCAGTATACCTTTGCGGGGATAACACCTACATTCCTCATGTGAAATCGGCGCATGCGCATAACACATGCTCATCCCCTTTCTCTGCGCCCCCGCCCCCTTGCCCCACCTTTTGATCCTCTTCCTATTTGAGAAAGATTGACCCCCTTTTTCTTATTACCTAGTTTTTATTTTGTTCTTCATTTATAATTTGAGTTTCTCATATAAGAGAAACCATGCAACACTTAAGCCTGTGTGTGTGACCTAGTTCACTTAACATTACGGTCTTAAAGTGCGTCCGTTTTCCTGCAAATGACTCCCTTGTACCCTTCTTTATGGCGGAGCACTGCCCTGTGTATAAATTCCGTGTTTTCTTTATCTTTCAGTAGCTGCTTCCAAGATTTAGCTCTTATGAATTGTGCTACTATAAACAGGGATCCATGTATCACTGTAATATAATGACTTTAACTATTTCAGGAAGAGGTCAAGAAGGGGAGTAGCTGGGTCAAATGGAGTTTCTAGCCTAGGTTTGCGAAGAATCTCCATAATGATTTCCACTGTGGTTGTACAAGTTTACATTCTCATCAGCAAGGTAGGCCCGATGGAGCTTTCTGCCTCTCTTTCATGGAAGAACCCAATAGAGAAGCACCATTTTTGAAGCAGATATCTATCTTCCTTAGACATTAAATCTACTGGTGCTTTGATCGTGGGCTTCTCAGCTTGTAGACTTGTAAGCAATATAGTTGTGCTGCTTATAAATTACCTAGTTCAAGGTGTTTGGCTATAGCATCTGAATAGAATTTTGTTGTGGATAATTCTCCATGTGCCTCCCAGGCTGTTGAGGGCGGAGGAGCAGAAGATACTAAAGCCAAGCTTCTGTCCGACGGCATGGACAATGACATGGCCGTCTCTCTGGTAAGGCTCCCTATTACAGGCCTATAGGAAACTCTGTCTGGGCCTCTGCCTCTCTCTCTGGCTTGATCTTTCAGATATATACAAACATTGACATACAGACTGAATTCAGTGGTTCGTTGGTTCATGAATGCTTTTGTTTTCAAACAATATGGTTCACAAACAGAAATGTTTGTCAAAATTTTGTCTTCATTTGCAAACTCTGCATCAGGTGACAAACAACCATGGTGCTCTTTCTCACACAAACAAACGTGGCCGGAGCTGGGGATATAGCTCAGTGGAATAAGCGCCTGCCTAGCAAGCGCAGGGTCCTGAGTTTGATCCCCAGTACCGCAAAAACAAAACAAAACAAACAAACAAAAAAACAAACGTGGCCATCTTTTCCAAAAAAAACACAGAACAAATTAAGTTTTTGAACGAAGCTACTACTGTAACTGATTCACTAAATTCTATAGAATATAAGCCTATAGAGTTCTTTCCTTTGGAAATGTTTCTTAGATTTGTTGGGACTTGGGTAGGATGTTGAAGGTGGAAGATTTAGATAATAAAAGAGGAGAGAAGGGTTCACTTCAGGGACAGAAGAAGATGTGGAACTGAGCATGATATGTAGGTGGTGGGGTAAGGCTGGCATTAGATGCGATGAGGGTGGAGTGGCACCAATACTGGTGCCACTGGCCTCAGGGGCACTGGCCTCAGGGCACCAATACTGGCATACACAGAATGTATTTTCAGGAGTTCAGTAGATCAGAATTATAGTGAAGACATACTTAGACCACACAGGATTTAATAATATGAGTTGGTACAGGGATTGCATATAAAATTAGTTCTCCAGTGGCCTACCTGCCCATCAGCAGATGACGGATAACAAAAGCAGGCATTTATACAGAATGTAGCACTACCTTGCCATGAAGAAGATACACTTGAGTCATTTGTAGGAAAATGGATGAACTTGGGGACTATAATGTTACGTGAAATAAATCAGACACACAAGTTTAAATGTTGTATTGCCTTCACTTATACGAGAAACCCAAAGCATCATTAAAGAGCAAAATGAAAACTAGATAATAGGAAGTAGGGGAATATGCCTTTTGTTGAAGGGAAGGGGACCGGGACACAGAGGGAGGTGGGCAGGAGTGGTGGGAGAGATGACCAAACAGACTTGAGATGTGTTAGGCATGTGCACCAGCTCCCATGAGGAATGTGACTGCCGTGCAGTGCCAAACATGCACTAATAAAAATAAAAAATTGAAGAGAAAAAGTTAAAAGGCACTGGATTATTTGTAAGAGAGCAATTATTCTCTTTGATTGGTGACTTACAGAGGGAGATATCTCTCTGCAACTCCCACCTCCATCTGGCACCAACCTTATTCTCTGTCAATCTAAGTCAACTTTAAAGTAAGAAAAAAATCCTGCAGTTAAAGTTGTCTATTTTTTGCTCTTTATGTCTAGCTCCTCAACACTGTCTATGATTAAATCAAGTGTGTCAATGACTGCTAATGGTCTCACTGTGACTTGCGTTAAAAATTTTAGTCTCATGCAATGTAAACTTGAAAGATATTTATTATCCTAAAATATGTCTGGAAATGGGCTGGCACCTGGACTTTAAAACAAGAGCTAAATGGGGGAGGTCTCAGGAATCAAGCAGCTCAGTCTACCTAGAGTGAATCATGGCTGGAAAATGTCCCCAGTGGGGTGGTAGAGATGTGTGTCCTGAAACTGTACCCAGGGAGCGCTTGTTTGCGGAATTGTCTCCCGGCCCGCTCCTGCCTTTTCCTGGCCTTCGAATCCCCTGTTCACACCACTGTCAGACCTCCCCCTTCGAGGAGCACTGTTCCCGTGGGTGTGTAAGCTCACTGCTACCTTTCCCACTTAAAAATAAAATAAAATTAGAAAGCGTTGCTTTTGACCACATAGCCTCTTTCAAGTATCTTAACTCCCATCCTATATTTTGTATGCTAGTTTCTGCCTCTCCCTGGACCTCCTCTCTTGAATTAATTCCACAGGACACCCCCAGTCCTTGCCACCTCATCAGTGTGCCATGGATCGCGCCCACCCAAGGGACATCTCTGTTCTCACCTAACTTCACCGCTCGACAGCATTCCACAGAACACACTCCGGCTGCTTGGAGCTGCTTGTTTCTCTCTTCTTGGGATCATAGCACTGTCCTGCTTTTCCTCCTCAGAGTTTGGGGGCTTCTCCTCCCCTAAATCAGTTCTGTTTTACCTCTTGCCTTTCCACATTTTGGAAGGTCTTTTGGCTTTTTTTTTCCTTTTGGTATTTGGGACCAGGTTTTGTTATGTATTCTAGGCTGACCTTGAACTCACTGTGTAGCCCAGGCTGGCCTCAAACTTGGGGGACTCCTCCTGCTTCAGGCTTCTGAGCACTGGGATTACAGGCGTGTACTACCATGCCCCGTTTCTCTTTGTGTTTTGCTTAACTGGTATAACATTTACCTTTGTTTTAATGACCCTTATGCTGAATCTCTAGTTCTTCAGACCCCCCAAAATCCAAATACGAATGCTTTCTTGTCTGTCTGATACTCCTAGAAGGGTGTCATGTGACTGTTCCAACCTTAGCAAGGTAGCTACTATTTTCTTCGTTTTCCAGTCCTCCATGGCTGTTTATCCATTTTCTACTTCTCTGTTCAGGGGACAACAATATGTCTAGTTTCTCTGTTAAAAATTTTCCTTGGTTCTTCTATTTTTCACATTTTCTATATCAGATTTGTGAGTAAAACTATAGACTCTGATTCTAAATCAGGTTTTAAATCATTAATAGTTTCTATATCTTCACCTCTGGACCCTAGTCAAACCTAACACAGACTCATGCGGTATCTATCCAACTAATTTTCCTGTTTCTCTTCTCATCCTCTCAGAGTTTCCCACCACATAGCCAGAACTGTCTTTCAAAAACATAAGTTAGACCATGTTCTTTTCCTATAGCAAACTAATCACTCCTGATACACCTAAAATCAAAACTCTTTTCTCTGGCTTTTACAGCCTGGGGTACTAGGTCTCTGGTTACCATTACAGCTCCTCTCATGCGCAGCCTATGATGTGCTGACAAGGTGCAAAGACAGGTCCTTTGAAAGAGAGGAGTGGGAGGGAGGCTGGGCCTTAGTTGGAGGAAGCGCTCACTCCTCATGTTTGCCACTTTCCCTGGTGTAAATGTGCCTTCCGTGGCCAATTAGAGTTACCAAAGTAGTACACTGCCTGATAAAATCCAGAGATGCAGTGCATGTCTCTCGGTAGCGGGTGCAAGTGAGCTGGCCTCCGGCGTGGGCCTTCATTCCAGGAATCTGGATACCTTGGTCCTCATTTATTTCTTCAAATATATTACATAAGAAAAGTACCTATTTCAGGCTTTAGATCCCATCTTTGCCTTTGCCTAAAATTCTTCTCCATTTACATTTTTGCTATTTAGTTCTCATGTGAGCTGAGAAATCTCCTGAGGTATGTTCTAAGTCCCATACACTTAGCATTAGTCAGTCTCTGGCACCTCATCCAACATGAACACTCTCCATGGGACTGGATGCTGTCTAATGCTCCTGTGCCTGTGCATTTATCTTTATTGTTTGCCTCCCAGAACCGAATCCCCATAATTGCAGGGAACTTGTCCATCATGTTCTCTGCTGTATGCTCAGTACTAGTGCAGCACCCAACTCACACAAGATGTTCATTTTTAGAAAAACAAATCAATAAACAAAATAACATTTTGAGCACAGTTGATTGCTACTTGCCGCCATTGTCTTTTAATAACCAAAGAATCAAATTTCTCAAACAAAATTTGCTTTGCTCCTGCTTTGCCATTTTTCAGTCATTCATTTCCTCACCTGCCCCTTTGCTCTTCAAATCTCAAAATGTGTTTACGTTGCTAATCTCCCATCAAGTCCCTTCTTTGAACTCTGTTATGACTTTTCCAGACCACAGAGTGCCAAACTTCTGAATGCCAGCAGACATGTCTGGTAATTGATTACGAGAGGCCATGCGACGCCTTTGCCCAGGGACTGCCATATCTTTATCTGATGCTTCCAGCACCCATTGGTCTTCCTGACATCTGTCTCTGAGCTCCTACAGTTCCACTTTCAGTACTTATTCAGTAGCAAGATCCCTGGACCATTTCAAGGGCACAGCACACACTTAGTCAATGTCTGCTAACTGTACATCTTTGGGATGCCCGGATGTTCATGAACTGGATTTCCTTTGTTTCCCTCTGTGCCTCTGTCCATCCTTCTCTACCTTGCTTTGTGCTCAGTACTGCTGGCACGTACTTCCTCCATCAGCGATCTCTCTCTGCCCCCTGTCTAAGGAGCTGAGGCGGTGAAGAGGGTGAGTCTGAGCTGGGTGGCAGGAAGGAGAGTGAGGGTAGGGCCTGGTCCCCTGCCCCTAGTCCCGCAGGCTCGTCCCTGACTGCTTTCCCTCTTGTTGCAGTGCCTTAACTCTCATATGGTAACTCTCTGCACCGTATTCTCTCCAGATTCCCGAGGCCTGATCTGTAGAATTGCACCATTCTTTGGGATTTTGCACGCATGACTCATGGCTTTATAAATAGTCTCTGCGTTGAACTCTCCTCAGATTACTCAGTGTGAGAGTTCATCCCATTTGCTGCTGAATCTCACAGGATTTTTCTCTCTTTTCAAAGAACATGACCCATTATTTAATACATAGCTTGGATAATACCGCTGCTGCTAAGCTTTCTCTATTTCTCACAGAAATGAAATTCAACAAAATTTAGCTAAATTGTATTTGACCATGTCATCGTTTATATATTGAAATTCCTTTGAACGTAACAAAGGAATTCTTGCCTCTAATAGACACTTTTGGAAAGCAGAGCTGTGGCAATCTAAATATCTCTGTTACTTTTCTCTGTATCCTACTGGTGTTGTAGGATAAATTGCCATCATCTCTCACCCAGTTCACGACCACTCCAAAGATCTTTATAACTAATTGAGTTGTGTCTTCTCTCAAGCTTGTGGTCCACAGCGTGGTCAGAGTACTGTCTGGTAGATACGTCACTACCTGCACACATCCCAAACATGCACACATACAGAAAGTACCTACAGGGCTTCTAATAGCCTTTTCATGCCATGAGGGAAAAACCTTCCTTAACTTGACTCACAAGCTGTCCAGCCGCCTGGCACTGTCTCCTCCCCCAACCTGCTCTCCGCTGTGCTTTGCTCCCTTGCTGTTTCCGCTTCTGTGACCCGGGATTCTTCAGCTGTTTCAGATGTTTCCAGTTCTCTCTGGGCACAGACTCTGTGCCATGCAGTCTTCTTTCCCCGAGATGTTCCTTTTTCCTGTCTGCCTCAATGAACTCTTGCTTACTTCTAAATCTCAACTTATGCATCATTCTTCTCCAGGAAGTATTTCTGGCCTTCCTAGAGAGGTCAGAGTTTTATGCTTCCAAGTTTCTCCTCTTCACATACTCACCAAGCGTGCACCGGTGCAATCATCTGGCTCACTGTGTATCTCTTGCCAGCTCGCTTGCCAGCACAGGAACACAGGGTCCAGATTTGTTCACTCTGTTATCATCAGTACTTGGTCATGCTAGGCACTCACTAAATATTTGCAAAACAAAACTATGATTATGTTCCAGTTGTAATGGAAGCTTCATGCCCACTGAATTTCCTCACGATTACCTTTATTCTTCTTTTGATCAAGATTTCTATTTTAATTGGATTACTACTCAGATCCTCATGGCAAAAATGAATATATTGTTATAAAACTATGTACGTAGTGCAGGTTCAGTTTAAAGCAATGTTAAATGCAGGTAAACGAAAGATAAAATCTAGAGAAAACTGCTGTTAATATATTGGTGTACATATTTAAGGATATCTTTCTCTGTTATTCAATGGTTCTCTGAATATAAAGAACAGCAAATGAACAATGTCCAGGTTGGATAAGAAATGGATTTATTGAACGGGCATCTAATAAGGCCACATAATCAAAGAGAGAATAATATTCCAATTATAGAAAGGCAAGAAGAGTAATTGGAACCCAAACCCTCAAACCCCATTAGCTTGCTTGCTCTTTGTTTCTGGCTGATCGTCCTTCCTACTCACATAGCCTTATCGTGTCTTTCTGGAGATTAGTTTCCTCCATGTGGAGAAATTCTTACTCTAGGCTAGAAAAGATTTTGCTGTTTTCGTTTTGAAATGGACTCTGATTCTGGGAGAGTTCTTATCCACCATGTTCTCTTGATTCAGATGCTGAACAAAGGAGCTGGGGACAGATAAGAACACAGCCAGATACGGGCAGGGACGAGTACACGAAGAGAAACTGGGATGGAAGGACACAGAATTAAGGAGGGTCGGTGAGTGACACGTTTATGTCCCAGCACCCCAAGGTGAATGTATTTACTATGCATCGCAAGCACATACTACTAGTATTTTTTTTTAAAAAGAAAAACATGTTCTGAAGGAGGTTGTAAAGAAGCTACCCATTACACTGTGTGTGTGTGTGTGTGTGTGTGTGTGTGTGTGTGTGTGAGTGTGTGTGAGTGTGTGTCTGTGAGTGTGTGTGTGAGTGTGTGTGTGAGTGTGTGTGTTAGGTCCACTGTTTCCAGGCTTCACCCCGTGCAGTGACATATCCAGACAACCTCTCCCATTTATGACATCCTAACAGGCCAGACGAAGCCATGTGGCTAATCACTTCCTTCCTGTAGTGAGGCTGCCCCTGCAGAAAGAAAGACAGAGGGAAGGAGACCAGGGGGCACAGGAGGCGGCTTGGAGGGGGGATGAGCAACAAGATCCTGGATTTAGGCCACAGGGAGGAAAAGTCATTCAAAGAAAAGGCCAGCAGCCCAAATGAGCTCATTCCTGAGAGGAAATAGGAGTTAATGAATAAAGATAGAACTAGGAATCTAAGAAGATAATTGGCCTTACTAGATATAGGGTCTCTTGCCAGAAGAGTACATCCTAAAAATGCTAATGCAGAGCCCCAGAAGATTGGAGCAGTGTTAGATAAGAACAGCCCTATTTGCAGAAGTGTCAGGAAGGGCTGGAGAATGGGGACATAATTCAGCATCTTGGCCAGAAGGAGGAGGAGGATGCTGCTGCTTGTGTCCCTCCGGCCTGGCCTATTCCTCAAGTCTCCCGGGCCTGGCTGCTCTCTTCGCCTGCACCTCACATGGGAGGTGTTGGGATCAGCTCTGCCCCCAGGAGGTGCTCTGAAGTTTTGCCCATCTGTGTGCTCTGGAGCTGCAAGGCACAGTTTCGCAGAGGCCCTGAGGCGCTGTCTGTGCTCAGCTCTCTGTCCCAGTATCTCAGTGAGGCTTTGTCCCAGGGCCCTAAACCCCGACTTTTTGGACCTGGCAAATGCCAGCTACCCACTGAGCACTAAGTATTATTTAAATCCCATTTCACAGTTTAGACTCTCATGGCAGGAAACGTGATCTCAAATTCAGGAAGCATCTGCTCTCTCCTCATCCGTGCACTCTGGAGATAATCTTTAAAAGGTATATATTTTTTCCTAATGACTTTAAATTTGAAGTTTTTTTTTCAATGTGGAAGTTTGGGAGACTTTGAAAAGTCATGCTCAGCAAAGAAAAAGTAATTTATACTCTCTTTAGTTAATAACCTCTTATGGCTTTAATAATTTAAACCAATTATCAATGGGAAGGTCTACAGTGTATGCTTCAGTGACTGCTTTCCGTATGTTCCCTCCTTTCTTTCATGCCGTATGCCACTTGTCCTCAGTGTCTTCAGTGCATATTATCTCAGCTCTACACATAAGACAACTGCGTTAGCTGGGAGAGCATGACCCGGACAGAGAGAAGCAGTCCTTCAAAGGGTAGCTCAATTAAAATCTCAGGCCTCTGCTCCTGATTGGGCTTCATTATTATTCATGAGACTACGTGGTGCTGGGCCACATGCTCACGGGGCCTCAAGGATGGCTTCAGAAAAGGAGCATTCAAGTTGGCGGTGGGAAGTGCGCCTGGAGCCTGCTGATGCCCAGTCTCCCAACCTTGCGCGCATTACCCTGGCTTGGCCGCAGGACATCTCAGTCTTGAAAGAACACATGTGTCCTGTTGTGGGACTGGAAACACCTTGAGGGAAACTGTAATGGACTCTTTAGGACCATGGGCTGGGAGAGTCAACTGATCTAAATGGGAACTGAAGGTCTGAAACTGAAAGGCTGGCAATCTGGAGCCATGTATTTAAAGTCTTCAAACTCAGTTTACTCATCAGTAAAATGGGAATAGTTTGTTCCTAGCAACGAGGTGATGTATATGAAATACTCAGCACAATCCCTGGCCCAGCATAAGCATTGGAGCTTGAATAGTAATAATGTCACATAAGCTAATGAGTCAATTCTCATTGTACATGCAAATGTTATTAGTGGTCAGTCATCACAGAGACAATATTTATATGTTTAAAAACCAGCTAACATGATGTGGGAGTATGGGGAGGCCACATATTCCATGCTCTGTTAATCACAAAGCAGAGAAACATATTACCAGGAGTATGAGGCAAGGATTCCTTGCAGCTTAGGATGTGAAATGAGTCACTAACATAGGCCACGGCCTTGGAATCTCTTAGCATATAACAGCCTAATGATTTTGTCAAGTTAAGAGAAAGGCCTTCATGAGGGAAGCCTATTTGTACTTACTACTTCGAAAGCTAGGAAATTTGATAAGAAGGAGACCAGGCTGCATAGCAGCAGCAGACTCTGTCTATAAGGAGAAGGCTTCAGAAAAGGAGTCCAGTGCTCTGCGCCAAGTTCAGAGCAGTGAACCTAACGCTTCAAAGGCAAGTCCAGATCTTTATCTCCCATACAACTGGCCCTACTATGCCTTCAAGAATTCTGTGAGGAGTGGAACACGTAGTGTAAGCACATATGACAGAATGAAATGGGGCCATTGTTTTAAAGGTAACGTGTCAGTAAGAGGAGGGATAAAGGGTTATAAAGACATGCCACTGTGTGTAAGTTATGTTCAGTGGTACATCATGCTTTACACTTACATATTGCAGATCTCAGCTTTGCCATATTCCAGTGAACTCTACAGGAGAGTTTCTCAACTCTGATGCTATCAACATTTGGGACCAGATGTTCTTGGAAGTTTAGGGATGCCTTTTGCATTGAAGGATGTTTGATAACATCCCCTGCCTCTACCTACAAAATACTGGTAGCAGGTTTCTTAATATTGATATTAGAATATGTTTTCAAATGTTGACAAATATCTCTCAGGTGGAGCAAAATCACCCCAGTTGAGAACCATTGACCTACAGAAGTGATAGTTACTTGGGAAGATGTATATAATAAACACCTGTGTGACAGCTCTCTCGGATCACAGATCTGGACTTTATTTATGTAGAGGCTTAGCTTTGGAGTTTCTGAGCCAAGTTGCCATTGGTCTATCAAATGGGGGGCAGTAACTGTGCTATAAAGTGGCTTACAAAGTCAAGGAAGAGCTGGCTACATATTAAATAACTTTCAGATAAAGAAAGCATTCTGCTCAGGCTTGATCCCCTACAAAACTCTGCCTTGGACTTGTTGCAGGCTACAAGAAAAGAGCAACACAATTATCCTATCTGTGGTACCATACGCCAGGGCCAAGCCCTTATGCAGCAGAGTTCTGCCGGGTGTAAGATTTCACAGCCTGGACCTGGATTTCATGACCCTCATCTCCATTCAGAGTATAGAGAACTCTCCTAAGAACAGAAGCAAAGTGGTATGTAGGAGAACAGAAACACATCCTGACCTTACTGGCTGCAGTTAAGACTGGAGCAGTTAAATACTGCAAGAGGTTTGTCTTGCAATCGTTTTAACCGATCAATATTTAGTGGTGTCATTTGAGTTTAAAATTCTGGCTTTTCTTCCTCAGCTAAGACCACATTCTACACACAGAGGTGGTGAATTCGGGCCTCCTAACATGCTTTTCCTAAAGGAAGAGGGGGAAGGAAGCTCTAAAATGTGAATCACTTGCTCAAGGCAAATTCTCTTTGTTGTGAACTCCTTTGCAATTGTTTTTCTTGCCCCAAAGCACTTGGAGGTTGTCCTGCCTGCCTCTTCTCAGCACCGCCCCAGCCAGCGTCATGGTCTCATGAAATGTGGTTGCGTCTTTGCAGCTGCTACCAGTTCCCAGGGTGCCCATTAGTTTGGACCGTAACTAGAAAACTAAACATGAAAACAGATAGGCAAACCAGCTTTCATTTTATGAGGCTGAGATTATCCTGTGTGAATCGTTCCCTTTCTCTTAATTCATGTTTTCATTTCCTTTCTTCGTGGTACCGTTTTCCCCAATGTGTTCAATGCTCCCGTCTGTGCTTGGCTTTCTTCGTAAGCTCAGCATCTTAACCAATTTCCAAAATTCCCATTCAGGGATAATGTGAAAGCGAACCAAGGCTGTAGTGAAATACCATGAAAGTTCTATAGCTTGGCCTAGTCTCAGCTCTAATGTTACCACTTCTTGATAGCCTAAGTTCTTTAAATTAATTTCCCTCTCTTAGGGCTCTTAGCCTAGATGGGACCCAAGAAACAAAAGCTGAAACTCTAAGACACTTTTAGGGGGCACTTAAACCTCCAGAGGGCGCTGTTCAGAATTACATGAAATACCACAGTGAGACTTTGTAAAGACTTCCAATATTGAAACCAAGTACAAACGTTAAAGTACTGGGTACGTTGCTTCTGAATTTTGAACTCATAAATCTGGAGGACTGGTGATACTATGCGACCTTATTTTTAGATTTATATATTAATATTTAAAATTTCTTACTATTGGCGGAGATAGGTTATTGATTTTTCCAGAAATTAACTGCTTTTCTCCCATGAGTTTTCCTTTACCGATCTGATGTAGTTTCAGCATAAATAAAAAAATACAGGTTTTTTCTTCTCATTGATTGCTTGGCAGGACCCACTTCTGTCTTCTGTTATTTAATACAGACAGCTGCAAAGTTGGAGTTACTATTGCCCACACAGAGTGGTAGTCATAAAAATTGTGAAGTTGAGCGAGAGCAAAAGTCCATTATAAATGATGGAACATCATCTGAAAAGGGGGCGCAGCACTGCTCACATTACATGTGTGATTAGATTTCTTCTTCCCTGAACAAAGCATTTCACCTGCTCAGTGCTCGGTGTTTTCTTACACCTTGACAATGATTTATAGGCAGATTGAGGACACACGAGCACCGGGATGGTGGGATGTGGGCTGCAGGAATGAAGACGCGACTAGCTTTGCAGAAGGTGCTTGCTACTAATCACCGTGTTGTCAGTCACTGGATCCGGGGGAGAAGCTAACTAGTGGTAATGTTAAGCCATTTGGCTCAAGAGTTCAAGGGTTCAAAAATCACAGCTGCTTCCCTTACAAACCATCAGGGCAAGAGAGCTGCAGAGCGCGACTTATGAGAGGTAAGGGAGGACTAAAACGAACGAACATGGAAAATTGGAGCTGCCTTAATTTGCTGAGGCAGCATATGCTTCAGACTAAAGAGACCGCGGACAAATTCCACGCCACAGGAAGGCTCCTTTCTCTTGCCAGGCCAGGTCTTGAAGAGAGAATCTGTTGGCTGACCAGCTGTAGGTCTGAACCCTCTGTGGGTCCTAGGGCTGGATGACTGGCGCATGGCTCTCAGTAGGCAAAAGCACCTCCCTGGCTGGGAAAGAAGCTAGGCAAGCACGGGCCCACCCCACAGGCCAGACAGGGAATTGCAAGCGCAGACACAGTAGACTTATCAGATGCTTAAAATGCGTAGAAGCTTTTTGCTTCCGCGGTGTCTCTTCCTTTCATTAACATACAGATTATCACTCGCTTACTCCCATGAGCCTCCTGACTATAAGGAAAACATTTCTCTCATCATCGGGTAATGAGGACATTTTGTCCCTGTAATCCCTGAAGAAGTATACTCCTCCCCTAATTAATCAACAAATATTTATAGAGCAGCTTTGGTGCACAATCCCACTGCCGTTCCTTGGAATCTCTTTTGCTCCTCCGTGCTCTCACGGAGAATCCTCTGCCGTCTCTTGCGGTATGTGTACTGCACTATGTGATTATTACACACCCACGTAGCTGCTTCTTTCATTACACTGAGCACCCTCAAACTAGGAGACTATATATCTTTCATCTATGGAAGACTAGCATCTGTCCTGGCTGTGTGAAGAATAAGGGAATGGGTGAATGCGTAGATGGTCCTCATCTTCTTGGCCCTGTAACAAGTGGAAGAAAAATGGAAGCTGAATCCTCTACTCCATGAGGAACGCACAGTCTAGATAGGCATTTGCTGAGAATAAATATAGCAAAGACTGACTTACTAAATAGATCCTTGTAGTGAAAATCTTAGAGACTGGTGGGCAGATCTGGACAGGCTCAAGGAATCAGGCCAGGTGTGCACTTGTAGGGCTGGAGCTGTCTTTGGAAACTGGAAACCAAAGTGGTGCTTTCCTAAGAGATGACAAGGATTCCTGGATCTCCCATCTCCCCAGTTATCCCTGCAAAAAGATAGAAAAAGTAGGTCTCACATCTCACATGATAAATTTGTGATGTTTTTTCAGTGGTAGGCAGTTTTTGGATTAGTGAAGGTGGCAGTAAACAGGAAATCGTAAGTACCGCCAGGGAGAACTATACCCTCATCTGCTCAAAGAAGAGTGCATCTAAGGCCCTATCGTGATCTCGGAAGACTACGAGGTTCCAATGCTTCTGCAAACCTCCTGTGTTCCTCTCTTTTTCATAACACCGCCCTGGGGGTACACTGAAGGTGTGCTGAGCCAGACGCTCTCAAAACAACCCCAAACCTGAGGAATATACAACAAGGACAAGTATGGGAAGAGGGCTGATGGTACGTGGCCTTAGTGAAGGCCAGTTTCTCTTCCCACTCTGCTCCTGCTATGGCCTCCTTCTTCTTGGGATGCTGCCTCAGTTGCTTTTCTCTGATTGCTGAGATAAAATACTTGACTCTGAGAATTAAGGAAGGAAAGGTTTATTTAGCTTATAGTTCATGGAGGTTTCAGTCCAGACTCAGCTGCCTCCAAGGCAGGGTGGCACATGGAGCAGGGCAGCCCTTTATGGCATCGGTAAACAGTGGAAAAAATACCAAGAACAAAAGGGAGGAATGATGCAAGCAGCCTCTCTCTCTCCCTTACATATGCAAACTACCTGCCCCAGGGATCCCAGCATTGGATCATGGCTCAGTCGTAAACCCTAAAAGCCCACCCCATGACTGAATCAGGCTTTGGGGGGACATGCAGACACAAGCCATAACAGATGCCACATTGAAATGAGAGCTTCAGCTGCTCTTCTCTCTGCTGTGTCCACTCATAGCCACAGCTCCTGTGTGTGCCATGGTCAGTGTCCTATGGCTGGCCTGTGCCATCTAACTTCCTCGGAAAATAGGCCTTCTCTGTTCTTGTCTGCTTTTTCTGCGAGTGAACTATTTATGGTGATTCTTACAGAAGGGAACATGTGAAAATTTAAAAAGAAATTCCAAGGTCTGACTCAAAGTCAGAAAGCTTATTTGGTGCCTTCCATGTCTTCCTCTGAGTCTACCTCTGTGGTGCCAGAACTTTCCCAGTTACAATGTGAGGTAGAGCGTGGGCTAGCAGCCAGAACTACCATGCTTCTTTGCATGTAGTTCTTAGAGTTGTGGCAAAGAGCAAACTTGCCAGTGTGGCAATGGTGCTGACCTATATTCTGAGTAGGCACTTGGTCAGGGATTTGCCAAGATGAAGGATGGGTTGAATGAATCCAGAATGGATGAGTTTATAAAACCAAGCTTTAGACTGAAAGTAAAGCATATGATTTCCGCTTCATGTTCATTTTCATGTGGCTTCCATGGGGATCATTTCCTGGGGGTGGTGTCTCTGTCCTTGGCCTAGGAGTGGAGGGAATGTGAGGGCAGTCGGGGTTGGGAGTGGAGAGACAGAGAAACTGGCTGAAGAGAAGAAGTGAGCTGGTGATCCTAGAGTCTTGTAACTCCAGGAGCAGCTGTAGAGTGTGTGTGAATGCAAACAAGCTTAGAAAACATACTGGCTGTGGAGAAGGGCCTGCTGTGACACCACTCTCTGGATGTGGACTTCCTCACTGAACTCTTCATGCAGTGGGCTAGAGCAGTGTCCCCTGGAAGGCAGTGAGCTAGAATTTCACAGAAAAGGGCATCAAAAAAGCTAGTTCCCACATAATGAAACTGAGTATGCTGTTGAGTGGGCCCATTCTTATGTGAGTCTTGGTTTTCTCATGTGAAAATTAAAGACTTGAAAAAGGTGGCCTCTGAATATCTGTACTGGTTAGATGAACTGTGAGTTGTGGCTTCACAGTAAGTCACAGGAGAGAACACTGGTGAGGTTCAAGTGTAGACGAGACTGTCTGGAAGGAGAGTTCTAGACAGGTGCACCTGTAGTCACTTGTCAGGGTAGCTGCTGCCCATGGTCACTGGTAGAGTCCACTGAGGTGGTTTAAAGCAATGCATGTTATAGAGGGAGAGAGACACTTACCGTTCATTTATTCTGCCATGAATTGACCCATCTATTTGTTTTGTTTGAGAGATATGGGCTCTCTGTAAACCAGCCTTCAATTCCCATGCTTGAGCAATCTTCCAGCTTCCTGAGTAGATGGGATCACCACACCACCATGCATAGTTCAATAGATGTTCTTGAATTCCTCCGACTACTGGCTCTGTACTGATGATGTATGAAAAACAAAAAAGGAAATAGATTCAATCCTTGCTCTCAAGCTGCTCAACACCCAGTGCCCAGAGCAGGGATGATAACTCAGCAGAGGCCCAGCCCAGGCAGGAAGCCAGAGAGGAAAGCTTCCCTGATAGAGGATTTTAGTGTTGAATTTGGGGAACTGAGTGGACTTTGACGAGACTGAGTTGAAGATGCAGAAGGAACAGAGCATGCTGACGACACAGGTGCCCGCTTTGTTGACGGCCCCATGGGGAGGGCAGCTAAGTGTAGATGGAGAGAGGAGAGGAAGGAAAACACTTCTGTCTCCCTGACTCCTGCACTTTACCCAGGGCAAAGGCTGACAGTGAGACGTGGGTCACAAAGAATAAAGAAGCCTGAATCTAGAATCTCGGCCTGTTTCTGCCATGTTCTGTGGGTTTGTGCATCTTGCCTGGGGTGTATTCTACAGTGTGTGTATGCTTATTACCCATCATAATCATAATAATTAATAAAACTTTTTAAAGGGGGCTTTAATCATGCTTGTGCTTTGCTTCCAAACACATAATAAAAAGGAATTACTTATAAAAGTGACAAATTTATTCCTAATTATACCATTATTTTGTTATGCAATACAAGTAAAGCAATCTTTGAAGCTGGAAAAATGTCTCATGCAGAATTAATTAGAACAGTACATGATTTGGAATTAGGCAATTATTTTATTGATATTTCACAAGTAGAACTTTATAAGTGCACCTCAAATATTTTCATTATTACTAGTAAATACTTATTTTAAACACTTACTCATAGGAATTTCAAAGATAAACCTCAGACCGTTTTTGAACCCTATAAAAATATTTTAATCTGAGAAAATTTCTAGGATGCGGAAGTTCCTGTGACCCAGAGAAATTTTAGGGAAGAAGATGATGATGCTCAGAACACTTAATTCTGGCTCAGCAGGGAGGGCACAGCAGAGGAAAGGCTGAAACCCAGAAGGGCTCTTTGTGACCTGAAGGAGCCCAGATCTCACCAATGAGCTGATGTGGGAATCAAGTTCAGAGCAGTGTAGGTCATGTGGTAAGTCACAAACTGAGGCTGTAGTGCTGCATTCCTGTGCTCTTACTTTCTTTTAAAAATGTAAGCTTGAAGCTGGGAGTGGTGGTGCCTGCCTAGAATCCCAGCACTAGGTAGGCCGAGGCAGGAGGATCTCCATGGGTTCGAGGCCAGCCTGGGCTACAAAGTGAGTTTAAAGCTAACTTGAACTGCATAGTGAGACTTTGTCTCAAAAATAGATGTAAGCTTGCTATTTAAGTAATAAAAAATTGCCTCCTCCTTTCTAATGCTCTTCCCTATTGCTCTCTGTCTCAAACCCACACTAAATTGTTTACCTCATTCTGCTGCAGATCTAATAGTCCAAGAGTAGGTCAGGTGCCGTACTTTGCCTCATGCATGTGAAACTTGCCTCCTTCCCCAGCTATTCCTAGTCTGTATATAAATCAAAGGCCAAGTTCTTTTTTTACTGCCCTGCTTTAAGCTGCCCTTACTCATGGCTGGGCACACAGTACAGGTACTATACTTACGTAGGAGATTCACCAAGCTCACAACTTCTGGTTTGAGCACCGAAGTTTCACAGGCTAAACTCTGAGGTAGAGAGAATTGAGGGTAGGTTGGGGGTGGGGCGGGGAGGAGAGGGCTGTGCTTGGCAGGCTCACCCTAGAGAGACGATTGCCAGCTTCCCTATGCTTCTGTGGGTTGTGATAAGCTCGTGTACTGCCCTCGTCCTGGGCTATGGTTTTGGAGCCCTCTGAGGAACAGTGGGCCTCTTTGTCCCTTGTCTCATTAAGGAGAAGCCTTCTTTTTCATGGGGTGCATAGAAGTCTGGAAATGTACGTGCCAGCAAAATACCCTGGCAGCCAAAGACATGGGAATTGGATTCTTGGTTTCACATTCCAAAGGAGTAAGACAAGTAAGAAAAGTCTGGAAAGACAGAGAAAATAGGCAAAAGAGCCACAACTGTACAGAATGTTGAACCTCCGTCTTCGCAGGGGGTCCTGGGGCGTGTGTTTGCTCCCCTGAGCTCAGTCTGAGATGCAGTACTTCCTCTGTCTGCATGCTAAAGTTGGGGCAGCCCCAGCTTTGGGACTTGGTTTCTTAAATTCTAAGATGAGGGAGTGGGACCAGCAGGTCCACAGGGCTTCTGGGAGTGCACTGTAGTTACCAACCCCGCCCTGCAGGCGGCTTCTCGTCTGCCACGGGCAAACAGAGTTCTGAGCAGCTGGACCGATAAAAATGTTCTCCGGTCTACCGTGGCAGCTTTCTCAATCACCACAGCTCTCTCACAGCTCAGATTTGCTCCCTAATATTTAACCTAAACCTTTTCTCGGCTTTTGTTTTAGTTCATCATCACTTGCTCGGTTCTATCAATCTACCTGCGCATTTCTATGCCACCTCTCGCAGAGTGCTTACCACCTGTCCTCTCTGAGCAATGAGGTTAATATTGGAGGTAAAATCCATTTCATAGAGATAATGTGCTATAGACCTTTCAGAAGAGCTCTCTATGATAATGAGGAATGAGTTACCATGCTGAGGTTGTTTAAATGTCATTTATTTTAACAAGTGACATTCTGAATTTATTTAAAGTTGAGTACAATGAAGGAAGGGTGGAAAGTTTTAAAGTTTCATGAAACAATAATAGAACTGCAAAGCAAGGAGGCCTAAAAGATGGAGCAGAATGGCAATTCTGATCAGAAGGTCCAAGAGGGACTGTGTAGGCTGAACGCTCCTGGAAGCTTGTGAGAGCTGCTCGTATGTAAAGAATGAAGATGTCTCCGGAGGTGCCCTGCTGTTTTTTCCCCTCTCACTCTTGTGCCTGTCTCTGTGCGTGTTTGTACACGAGAATCTCAGCAGGCGAGTGTGTGTGAGTCAGCTGGGGTGGAAGTGCCTGCTTTCCCCCCCGCCTGCACTATGTATCGCTCCTCTTCACCTGAGTTCTGTGGGTCCCGAGGCGGCCCCCACGCAGGCAGCACCAGCTCCCTGCTCTGGCTTCAGGAGTTTGGCCGTCTGAGGATGAAGACTGGTGTTCATTCTCATCTCCATCCATGGGTGCTCATGAAGTTAGAAATCAAACTCCATTCTGATTCCTCAGAAAATGCAGCGAAGACAGCAAACCACCCTGGGCGGGAAAGAGAAAGACAGAGGGACTGTTAGTCACCTTGTGAACGAATTCAGAGATCTTAGTGGTACACAGGAAGGCATTTTGATTGTAACTGAAAATAGTTGGAACTAACTTAAGTGAAAGGCTGGGAAGGAGGTGGGTTTATAGTCAAAGGGCTGGGTCCCTCAGAGGATGTAGTCAGGCACCGAACGAGGGAAAGAAAAGCCATCAGCAAGCCATGGAGTAGCTTCCTACAGCTTTCCTCTCTGTATTTCTGTTTATTTCTCCTCTTCATCCTCTCTTTCCCCCTCTAGATACACTTTGGGCAAAAAATGCCCAACAATTTCCCGAAGTGTATCCTCTCGGTCCTGTCACACATAGAGAACATTCTGGTTACACCTGAATTCCACTTCATATTCCTAGGAGGGAAAATATTTTGGCATGGGTTCAGGTTAAAAGCCAACCTTGGATTGGGTCTTCGATTTGGTGCGTACACTGTATGTATGTACCAAGATACCACACTGATCTCCGTTAGTATGTACAATTAATACATATTAGTGAACAAGAGCCGGTCTTCAATCACTGTCTCTTTCTCTGTGGCTAATGGTTTAAATAAGTTGTTTAAACCTCCTTATATTAAAAAAATAACAAGAGCACTGCTACTAGTTTACTCATTTATGGCCAAGAAGACAAGTCCAAAAAAATATTATGCAGTTTTGGGACTTACTCCTGTGAAGGGAATGGGCATTTTTCTTAGAAAGTGGCCTTTTCCAGATGAGCAGCTATCATGAGATAGTTCTCATTTCTTATTCAGCCGAGTACCTTAGGGTAGGCGTGAAGCTGAGCTCAGAACCAGCAGCAATCTTATTTTCTTGGAGGTAGAAGATGCAGATAGTACCAGTCTAAGTGAAACACCATCTGAAGGTGGGTGATTTTATGAAGACTTAGATCATAAAAACAGTCTTAAAGTTAAATAAGTTATTTTCTTTTCACTCCAATCAATTCCCTTATTTGAACATTTAAAATAATCATATGGTACAGGTAAATTATATATTATGTACATGCTAAATTATAACCTATCTCCACCAATTAATATTTACTGAGCAATGAATGGGTGAAATAAGCTAACTTGGGGATTCAAGACCTGAGTGTAATTAAGTATTTCACTGGGAAAGATGATCACTGCCTTTTCCCAAGCACCCCTCCTTCTTTCCCCAGCGTACGTGAAGGGAAATGTAAGGATATTATGCTCACACTTAGCTTATCTCTCAGCTTGTTTACACAGGAAAAATCAATTACTTTAAATATTTTAGATCTCCTTTCCCAGTAACTAACCAGTGACAATTTATGGTGGTCTTAAAAGCCAGTCAGAGGAATCAGGTTTGATTTGGTTCATGTTTGTATCCCCAGGGTTTCTCCTGGGTCTTCTGCCGGCAGGCATGAAGGATGCTGTGCTGAACCTAACTGTCCCATGCTCAGGAACGGGGTCCCACTGAGGTCAGCACATGAGGAACTCATCTCCTCAGTACTACTGAGGCTGTGATTGAGCTAAGCCGGGAGGGTGGTGGTTGGGCCGAGAAATTGAAATCACCGTGTCTGTGGCTTTGTTTCCTGAGTGTAAATACAGTTGAAAAATTGTTTAGCTCATTATAACGTATTTTAAAATTCAGAATTTAAGGCTTGGAGCAAAAATTTTTGTAAGAATTGTGGTAGTCCTTCAGAGAGATAGCATGGTGCTAGGCACTTCGGCATTTCCAAAACCTCTGTGGGTATTTCTCTTCACAAAAGAGACTGGCACATAAACCTTAAGGATGATCTGAGTCTTTGCAAACTGCTCTGCCTGAAAGGGAGAGTAGCGCAGGGGTAGCTGAGAGAAGTCAAAGTTGTTTAGGACAAATACGATGGAAACAGGGCCTTGGGTAGAAAGCATATTGATCATCAAGGTCATCTGACTGACAGCAAATTTCCTGGTCTGAGTCTGAGACATCTATTGCCCCTTTACTACTATAAGTACATGACCAATCTACCCAGACACTGCCAATTCCTGATTGTCTGCACTGGGATGATTAATTTTTTGACTCCTATCACATGGGTATTAGTTCACACAATGAGTTTAGGAACTACCATGTGTCAGGAAGGGATCCAACCTTCAAGCTGTCTGTGAAGAATACTTTCTAAGTGTTGTATTTCCTTTTCTACACCTTATTTGCATTTCTGAGAACTATGGATAGACATTCTTGGAGCAGTTCTGCTTTTTTAATATTAAGAGAGAGAAAGAAACAATAGAAATGATAAAAGAATTTCAAAACAGGATGATATGAACAGAAATAATGGCTTTCATCAAGAAATCAAACCATAACAAATGCTGGAGGGGCTGTGGGGAAAAAGGAACTCTTCTTCAGTGTTGGTGGGAGTGTAGACTGGTGCAACCACTGTGGAAATCAGTCTGGGGATTCCTCAGTAAACTAGGATTAGAGGTCACATTCAAACCAGCTGTTTCCCTCCTGGATATTTTTCCAGAACAGAGAACATCATACCACAGTGATATATGTGCACCTGTGCTTATAGCAGTGCGACTTGTAATGGCAAATCTTGGAAACAACCCAAATGTCCATCAACTGAGGAATGGATAAAAATGGATCGTATTTTTATACGATGGAGTATATAAAGAAAGATAAACTAGAGGCTTTTGTAGGTAAATGGATGCAACCTGAGACCATACTCATTAGTGAAACAAATTAGACTCACATGTGTAAACATCGTATTTCCTCCCTACTATAAGAACCCGAAAGAGTAAATAAAATCTTAAAGGTAAAGTAAATATTGTGAAAGGGACAAGAAACTGCTCAAATAGGAAGGGGCAGCTGGGATGAAGGAGAGGAGAGAAAAAGAAAGAAGGTAGAGGGAAAACGTGTATATAGATTCACAGGAAAGCTAGGATAATTGTACTACTAATATCTGTTGGTTTATTGAAAGGAATTACTAATGTGTAATTGTTTGATCAATCTTGCATGCTTATATCTGGTTATACGTGCAGCCATTTTGAAGCTGACACTGTGTAGTATAACAAACACTGTTAATACCCTATCACCATGTTTTGAAATTCTGTATCATTTGTATTGTTCTCTATGCTGTTTTATGTATTTGTTTTTATTATGTTTTTTTTTAATGAAAAACTAAATTTATATGTATATATAAGGATAGCTGGAATAGGTGTATTGCTAATGTCTGCAGTTTATTGAGAGGAACAGTCAGTGCTTAAAATTTTCCTTTTTTCTTGAGCAGTTTTACATGCTTCAATTTGGTAATTGATCTAAAAACAATATGCAGTATAAGAACCATTGCTGAACTCCTACCATTTTGTATGATGAAGCTCTGCATCATTTCCAATGTTTTTTAAAATTATTTTTATTGTTTTTTACTTGTTACTGTCTTTGATTGTTTGATCAATCTTACATTCTTATGTCTAATGGACTGAGCAACCTTACTGAAGATAACAGTATGTAATTTAGCAACCATTGTAAATTTCTATTATTTGTCTTGAGGTCCTGTATCATTTTTGTTGTTTTATTGTTGTTTTGATTTTGTCTTCATTGTTATTTTGTCAGTTTTTTAATTTTTAAAAGAAAATAACAATGGTTATTATATTGCATATTGTTATCTTCAAAGTAGTTGCTCATATTATCATATACAGGCATACAAAATTGATCAAAAAATGTAAGCACCAACCTTTCCTTTCAATGAACTAAGTGAAATTGGTAGTACAATTATCTAAACTATCTTGTGTAGATATACGTATCATTTATTCCCTTCTTTCTTTTCTTCTTTCCCACATTCCAGTTGTTCTTTCCTTTTGAGCAGTTTCTTTCCCTTTCACAATATCTATTGTACATTTTGGATCTTATTTACAATTTCAGTTTCTTACAATAGGGAGACAATATGATGTCTACACATGCAAGTCTGGTTTATTTCACTTATGAAAATGGTCTCTGGTTGTATCCATTTACCTATAAAAGCCTCAAGTTTACTTTTCTTTATAGTTGAGTACTACTCCATTGTATACAAAGACAACATATTTTTTATCATTCCTTGGTTGATGGGCATTTGGGTTGTTTCCAAGATTCAGCTATGACAGATTGTACTGCTATAAACATAGATGTACATATATCGCTGTGGTATGATGTTTTTAATTCTTCTAGGAAAGTACCCAGAAGAGGAACAGCTGGCTCAAGTGAGACTTACAATCCTAGGTTTTTGAGGAATCTCCAGACTGATCTCCACAGGGGTTGCACCAGTCTACACTCCCACGAACAGTGGAGAAGGACTCCTTTTTCCCCACAGCCTCTCCAGCATTTGTTCTGGATTGATTTCTTGATGGTAGCCATTCCTTCTGAGGTGAGATGAGATCTCAATGCTTTTTTATTTGCATTTTGGAGTGACCAATGCTGTTGAACATTTTTTCACATATTTATTTGCTATTGTATTTCTTCATCTGAGAACTGTGTATTCATCTCAGATACCAATTTATTGACTGGGTTTTTGAATTTGGGAGGGGGCTGGTTTTTTTTTTTTTCTTTTGATTCTTCATATGTTCTTTATGTAGAAGTCCTTTGTCTGAGAGACAGTTGGGTAAATTTTTTTCTAATTCATGGGTTTTATTTTTACTCTGTTGGTGATTTCTTTTGATGTGCCAAAACTTCTTAATAAGATGGGATCTCAGTTGTTGATTATTTGAAGGATTTCCTTTGCAGTTTGGTTTTTGTTCATGAGCTCTCTGCCTTTCAAATTTCACCCTATTCCATTCATATTCTATTCCAAGTTTGCTACTTTGAGTCTTACAATTAACCAGAAAGATCGGCATTGCCTAGGTTACAATTGCTCAGAAATATTGAAGTTCTTGTTCAAGACGATCATGGCTGTTGGGGCAGAAACCAAAAGTGATCCCAGATTTTCTAATTCCCTGGCAACTGCTTCTCCTCCCATATGGAGAGCCATGGCAGCACTGTGACCTAGGCAGAATGCAGGACTCACGTGGGTATTCCCGTCATCTAGCACAAGCCTGAGCTGCGGTCTGTATCCAGAATGACTGCAGAATCCTGCCAGAGAGGATGGTACAAACACGCAAAGCAGCCTGGACTACAGTTCTTCAGCTAAGCAACTGGGTCACATTGCCCCCTCCTTCTCTGTTACCTTCAATTGTGATTTGTCAGCTTGACATGAATAAGAACCACCTAGCAGATTCATAAATTACAGTTGTGTTTGTGGGTGATGGACATGTAGACAAGCCTCTCAGATATGGGTGGCAGCACCCAATAAGCTTGTAGCTCGGGCAAAATAAAAAAAAGAAAAAGAGACAGGAAATGTTGCACTTTTTGGAAGAGTTCCAGCCTTTACCATTGATTGCCTTGGCCATCAGTCTTGAGTTTCTTCAGTCTTATAACACAGATTCTTAAGCCTTGCAATGCAGACTCACACAGGAGACTCTACAGAGAATGCCCAGGCCTTTGCCCTTCGATTGCCATTGGATTGTCAGCCTCTCCAGCACATAGACAACCATTATGATTGGATCTCCAGCACATAGACAGCCATTTTAGAGTCTTTTGCCTCTGATCCCACAGATGGCTGCTATGATTCTCCACCTCTGACCCTGTAAACTTACCTGGTAAATCCCTTGATTCTATTCCTGTAAAGAACCATACCCAGTGCACTCCCCGCTTACCATCCTAGTTGGATCTATATTTCTCCCCTTATAAAGTGAGAGCAATAAGTTTTACTCTATCTACATCAGGAGTTGTAGTGGTGGACATAAATGAAAATAGTGGGAAAATGTTTAAAAGAAAGAAAATGCCCAAAACTTGCTACTTAAAACAGCTATAACAATGTCACAGTCTAGGATTGCCAGCAAAAGCTTTTGGTGGAATTACAGCAAGTGGTCCATTCTTGTACTTGCTTGACCTCAAGCCTAGGAGCCTCAGACTCTGAGTGCTGGGAGTCACCTTTACCTGGTCTCTGTGTGAGATGGAGGTGAAGGCCTAGCTGGGCATGTAGCAGAAAAAAGGAAGTGAGTAGGAAAAGCGGTCGGGATAATCCAGCCAGGCTTTATCTTTTAAAAAGAAATTGAAGAAAAGTGCTGGGCATAATGTCTATCATCCACATTTTGGGATCAGGGAAAGATGTTTGCACTAATTAGACCTTGTCCAGACTTGCTTAAGTGCATGTGGTTTCTGTTTCACTTCCTAACTGGAACAGTTGGGTGTGCTGCTGATTTGTGCTAGAGAAGTTGCTGAGGAAATGCCAGCAACTTAATAGGAGATAAAGGAATGCAACGCGGCTCACACAATCAGTGAAATGAGAGGTGACAGACTTGTAATGTGTCTTTAGTGTAATCACAACTGTGCTCCGAGGGTGAAGGTGTGATCTCAGTCTGGATGGGTGCACAAGGCTCTCTCACTTGAAGTCGTCATTAGTGGGCTGTGTGGGATCTGTCCCATGGAAATCTAATACCCCCGAATGAACACAGAGAACATCGATTGTGGCAGGAGGGACTTGGCTAAGTCAGACCACTCGCACAGCTGAGTGGCCTGACTTCTAACAGTCAGTACCAAAGATACTACATTCTGTCCCTGATTAAGGACAATGCCACACAATGCCTTTTAAAGGCACTTGTGTTGGAGGGAAGACTCAACCTCCACAGCTCATGTCATGAGATCGTCTGTTGCTTGGGCGGTGTGTGGCCTGCGTGGGCATGTCCCTGGTGGGGTGCTGTGGTCATCTTACGTATTCTGTATATTTGATTTATAAAGTAGATTTGATCTTTATTCTTCTTCACCAAAGGAAAGTCATTTACATTTGAAAGGATGCACGCATTGCTGGTGTTTCTTACTTCCTTGGATTCCATGGCATTTTGTTATGTTTCTTATCACATTCAGCCTATCTCATAGTTATTTGTGTCTGAGGTTTCTTTTTCCCAGCAGACTGTGAACCTTTTGATATTAAGGTTCAGTTTGTAATCATTTGTAATCTCTCCTCACACCTTAGCACACAGGTTGGCAAAGAGGCAACTTTAACTGTGCTTGGTGAGCTGAATTGAAGCATTCATCTCTTACTTGCAAGCTGGACCATTCTTCTGGATAAAATTCCAGATAGGAATTAAATGAATCAATTTTTACTGTTTATTTTCCCCTATGTGTTAGCTCAAATTATAACATTTATTAGTTCTAAGATTCTAGGATAATCCTCTTTTGCTAGACTTTCAACGTAAGTTTATAAATAAGTTACATGTTTACCAAAACTTGCTAACCTTTAAATTTCCATGATAGATTATATTTAGGGCTAAACACAGACTATCCTTATCTGAACTTCATCTATAACTTTAACTCAGAGATTTGGAAGTTCAGTTTTAAATAGTGAAATCACAAGAACTTATACTTGACCTCAGTTCACATTGTGGAACTCACTCCTAAGGTGTGGGAGAAGGGGAAACTCTGAGGATCTCAGTTGTTTTGTGCTTATGACACACAATATCTGTGCTGTGTGTTTTAGAATGTCGTGGGGAGACTACTGAAGAGACTTGTCCCAGTATTTTGTAACTTGTAGAAGCATTCCTAAATAAAAGGGATTGTGGGAAAGAACGATGGAGAGGACTAGATGTACAAATGTCTCTTCATACCAGTAAATCAGGCACAGGAAAGGAGTTTCACAATGAATCTGGTCTATGTTCGCTCCAGGATTTGAACACATTAAGGAAGTCTGGCTAGCCTAGGATTTAGGGCTGAAAGAGGCGTAACTACGCAAGTTACCCAGGGGCACCATGGGAAGAGAACACAATCTATAATAAGGGGATTGTTCCTCCAAGGGTTTTCAGATGGTGGGTGGAAATCCACAGTTGGCTGCTGTAATTACCCAACCTTTGGTCTCCATGATCTGCTACAACCTATAGCTCCAGGTCTTTGATTAAACCATAGAAAGTAGAAGTTATGACAAAGACACAGTATAAATAATGAAAAAAGGAAAATGATTCCACCAAATTCTCTCTGTGAGCCTGTGTGTGTGATGAGGCAGCCTTGTTCTGCTTCTCACAGTACAAAGCATGACTCTGAGAGGGAAGAGTTGCTTCTCCTGCCTCTGCACAGGCCACAGAATGAGCTGAAATGCAGTGTGATTTCCAGGAGACATGGTTTGGTCTCTCTGAGGATTTCCACCCTTGTTGGATGCTGGCTCCCCACACCTGTTTGGGCAGTAGCAGCGTGGGATTGTGGAAGCAGCAGTGTGTCAGTGACACTAATGAGGGACACATGCCACTGTCCTTGAAGAGGGCAGGCAGACAGTGACACTTTTGGATAAGGCATGGTGACACAGACCGTTGGGGCATAATGGAAGGGAGTTTGTTCCGTGGATGGCAGTGACATCCCCTGAGATTACTGACTGGCACAGCACTTCAAAAGTTGGAGAAATTGCCATGAGCAAATGGGAAACCAATTACGGAAAATTGAGAGGGGACTTTTCATAACATGTACAGGAGAAAATCAAGTCAGTGGACATACAGAGACCACAAAACCAAGAAGAACTGAGCTTCTATAATGCTTTAAATAGGAAAAGTCTATAGGTCACTGGACAGTGTGGCCTCAGCAGCATCCTGTGGTTTCTACAAAAATAGGAAACCAGTATGAAGTTAGTGTACAGCAAGTGACCATAAGGACTCGGGATCCCACAGAGCCTCGTGTGCACTGTCGGTTGTTGTAACATGGATGAATGCATGTTTTACCTGTCCTTTCCATTTCCCATTGCCCAGAACCACAGCTTTCTAGGTCTCAAGCAAGTGCCCCCTTATTTCTCAGAATTTACATCTCACAATGCTCAAACAAGATGTGTTGTAGATAATTCAGCCCCAGGAAGCTTAAGCCAGGGACAGTCAAGCAGGTCTTCAGTTACAGGGAACACCAGGCCTCTTTATTTCCTTACCCTGGGACTTTTATTTCTGAGCCAAGAAGATAACACATCTTAATAGCAAGCAGCTGAGTTAACTAGATAAAAGGTTTCATAAACAGTTAGTGAAATCTTGAAATCAGAGAAACCACGGAATCACAGCCTTACCTTGCTTGACTGGATCTAAATGTACATCACTGAAAGTAGCACAAAGGAGATGGTGAGATACTCAGCAACACTCCCACGAGCCAGTGCCCAGGCGTCCCTGCATTCATTCCTTCTGCAGACGCATATTGAATTCTACTGCAGTTTCTACTCAGTGTATGGCTGGAGATAAGAGATGCCAAGAGAATCAATCAGCTAAAATGGTTTTAATGATCTCCACAATGAAGATTACATTAAACTGATGAGAACATGCAGCTAATAAAAGACCAGGTTACATATAGGCAATGGTACAAAAGGAGGAAACTGAAGCCTTTGCACCCATCGGTAAGCAATGGTACTAAAAGTTAATGTATAGATGTAAAAAGTGAATTGGAATGAGCAAGCTGGTATGTAGTGAAAAGGTCAGGATCATAAATTATGGCAGTTCTGTGATTCAAGGGGAATGATATGCAAACAAAGTCAGAAAAACTCAACTAAAGAGAAAATGCTACTTGGTGAGAAGACAGCACAGGAAACCTCCTTGAAATTGGCTTCTGTGAAGGAAGAGGTGAAAATGGCATGGGGCCGGGGGTAGAGTGTGGGCCGGGGACTGGACACCAAATTAAGGGCCTTAGATTTGGGAGCTGCTGACCTCCAGACTGACCACACAGAACCTGAAGATTTTATGTAAAACACAAATTTAAGAAAATTCCAGTCACTGCAGCAGCATTTAGAAGACAGAATATCAAAGGAAGTATCGAGGGGAAAATGATTGATTCTGAACAAAGTAAAATTAAAGATCAAAGGCAAGAAGATAAAGGAAATCACACTGGTTTTGGACAAAGACTACATGCATTCCAAACCTATAAATAGATAAATAGGGTGAAATTTTCTGAAAAAGTTAATGAAATGGAGCAACAACAGAGATATGGAAAATAATGATTATGTGACAATGGGAATAAAGCCAAATGTTTTACCACATCAGTTAAGGAAACAGCAGGCCTCCAGAGCAGAGACAAAAATAACACAACTTCTGAAGACCCAACATTTACAAGACAACATGAAAGAGCCAAGAGAAACGTGCTTTTCACTACTAATCTGCTTTTACATGAAATACTACAAAAAAAGAAAAAGACATAAAAATAGGAAAATGATTCAGATTGCAAAACAAATTCTGCAAAGCCATGCGTGCTTCATGGGAACAAGTCTCCCTCCTTTCTCCATGACCTCTAGGCCATGTGTCTTTATCTTCATAGGTAAGCACTCTAGCGGGGTTGTCCGCAACTCTGTTAAAACCCTCTGGTGGTGTAGAAGGGCCCACACTGCTGTTCTCACTAAACACTCACGTGGACTCCTTGACAGCCGGGAGAGAGAGAGAGTTTTCACCGTGCCATTTCTGGCCTCCCCCTTCTGATTTCTGACACTAATGAGTAATCTGTCCATAGCACTCGTCTCAAGACACACCTGCTGAGCACACAGTTGGATGAACAGTTGGACTGAAGGATTCGGTGTCCCTGATGACCTCTTTCTTCTCAGTTACCAAGCCAAGGAAGATACTAATGTTCTTTCCAATGTCATTAATTAGCTGTGCTTGACTGGTTGTGAGTGGCACTGTTGAATTTTTTTCCCTCAAATGCTCTTTCTCTTTTTTGCTTCTCTGATGTTTGTTTTGACATTTGATAATTTCCCCTGTATCTTCAGCGCCCAGCAGAGTGCTTGGCTCCTTTTTAGTGGTGAGAATAAAGGACCCTTCCCAGCCTCACTTGCTTTCCTGTTGAACCCACTGTGCCAACTCCTGCCGCACCCACCCCTCCTTGGTTAGCCGCCCTCTGTCCTCTGTACTCCAGCTCCAAAGTGTGAGGCCTGCTGGGCATGGTCTTGTGTTCTCTCGTTTTGCTTTTCCCTTTGCATGCTCACGTTCTTGTCTTTTTCTTTGTTTTCCTTTAAGAAAAGAAACTCTATTTTAAGGCGGGGTAAATCAGCAAAAGGAAAAGGAAAGGAATACTTTTTATAGCATTTCTTGTCTTTGTTTTGTTTTATTTTTAACAAACTTGTGTTTGTGAACCCAGAACTCAAGGTCTCATTTAATTTTTCTTGGATGCTTTTTCATTGAGAATGAAATCCTAGAAATAGGGCTTCCCATACAACTCCTTTAACCATAGCAAATCATAAGCTAAAATAATGCATATGTAAAACAAATTAGAGAAAATACTTGTAATGTAAATATTCTACACAATAGGACCAAAGTTGAAGCACACATTGCCGTTATAACAGAGTCTGATTTCTGCCTACTCAGGATTATCTTGAGTGTTAAAATCCCAGTGTTCATTGTAAGCTTCTCCTCCCAACTCATTCTAAATTTATAGTTTACTTGTAAACATCTGGCAATGGGTTTACAGCCCCTAATATCTTATATCAATTCTATAATTTATTTTTTCATTTTTAATAAGGTAGTACAGAGTTTATGGAGTTAAATTTTTAAAATTGTCTTATGAAAAAAATACCAGGATTTTCCACTGCCATGTCATTTCTATGTAGTAGGCTTTTGTTGTTGGCATAACAAATTACCATAAGCTTAGTAGTTTAAAATAGCATGCGTGTATTGTCTCACAGTTCTGTAGGCCAGAAGTTCAAGATTGGTTTCAGTGAGCTAAAATAAAGGTGTCAGTAGGGAGTGTCCCTTCCTCAGCTCCAGGGTCCATCTGTTTCCTCATTGCATTAGTGACAGAAGCTGGTCCACGTGGTTTAGGGTCCTTGCTGGTTGTCAGTGAGCTCTTGTCTTCTGCATGGTCTTCTACAGCTCAGGGCCAGGAACAGGCCCCCAGGGTCTTCTCATCAGGCTGTCTCTCTGAATTTTTCTTCTGGTTTTAAGATTCACATGATTAGATTTGGCTACCCTGATACTCTTCTGCTGTCAGGATCCTTAACTTTAGGGACTTGGGCAAAGTCACATTTGCAGAGTCCTTTTGCCTTGTGAAGCCACATTCACAGGCCCCAGGAGTGATGGCCTGGACATCTTTCAGGGTGGGGCCTTTATTCTTCCTACTACACCATGATCATCCACATTCAGCTGTATTACACACTTAATGGGGACTTGTCTCGGTGTATCTAGATAACTTTCTGAATTAGCACCTGATTTTCTAGTTTTTGCAATTAGTAGTTATCTTCCAATTATAGATGATTCAGCTACCTTTCACACTCTAACTTCCCCTGAAAGACATCAATATCTTTTTCCCTTTTTATGATAATATGGTTGAATTAATATGAGATAAAATAGGCTTTATATTAGTACTATTATATATTCATTAATACTACCCTATCTAAAGTATGTTATACCACCATTTTATGTCAAAAAGGTTTGTTTTTCAAACATTCTACTGCTATTTCTGAAGAAGCCCATTCTCTCTCAGAAATGTAAATCTTTTTTCCTTGCAGAGCTCCTAGTGAGAACACTTTCACAGTTTCCACATCTGCATTTGTTGATGTCTAAGCATCCTGCCCAACTGTATCATGGGAATCTCCCTGTCCCTTCCATGTGAAGGTACTTCTGCTTCTTGTGTGGGTCTTCTCCCTGTTGTCTTATTTAGTTCAACTGAGCATGCTCTTCAGAAGTTGCTTGATAACAAATCCTACTGGATTTGTTGCTGTTGTGTTTGTTTTATTCTATGGTTTTCAGGGGAGGTTGCAACAGGGTGAGTTTTATCACATGTCTGAGTGTCCTAGTGGTACAGTGTAAAGGAAAAGAGATGGAGAGGGTGATAAGGTATGTGAATTAAACTAGAGGGCTATGAGTTACCTCAGGCTTGTCATTGTCTGGTTTATTTCTTGGTCTGTATCTGCTCTAAATATTAGTGTTACAGACTCCAAAATATTTCCCCCTACTCACCCTCTTTTTCTGCAAATTTAATCCTCTGGTGAATATCTCACTGGTATGACTCTGTTCATTTAATTCTCTAAAGCTAGAATCAGTGATGTCCTTACACAGATTGAGAAGTATTTTGGGGAGGCCCGAGGTCTTGGTGCTGCATACTCACAGAAGACACATTGGAAGGCTACTTGATGACAAAAGGCAGAAAATGATGCCTTCAGGCAGAAGCACATGTTGTATCTCACCGAGGTTATCCATTGGGGAAACTCTCAGCCCTGTGTCTGCTTTTGTAACTGATCTCAGTCCAGTAAGGACTTGTGTGAAAAGCTCTCTTTTCCAGGAAACTCACACCAGTTTTCCCCTCTTTGCTACATCAACAGGTTCATATATTGATTTTGTGATACTTAGC
Source organism: Dinomys branickii (assembly GCA_004027595.1). Classification (NCBI taxonomy): domain Eukaryota; kingdom Metazoa; phylum Chordata; class Mammalia; order Rodentia; family Dinomyidae; genus Dinomys; species Dinomys branickii. Next base: position 48,467 of record PVLD010008706.1, read on the forward strand.
TCTGTACATGTTATAAAGCAAATGGTTAGTCATGATAAGACTCATCACCAAATTATGAGTTTATATGAGGTAAGAGATATGCCAATTTCCCATTCACTGTCTCTACATTTTATAATAAATTCCTTCATGAAATAAATGAGTCAAATGCAACTTTGCTAGTGCTAATTTTGAGAGTGAATTTTTTGGAGGGGAGTTTCTTGCCTGGGTGCCCCACCCAGATGCTTAGTACCAGTGAGCTTCTCTGAGGTCAGTCCTGGAACTAGGAGGCGAGAGCTCCTCTGTGACAACCCTCTTCAATCACTGGTGCCCAAGTGGTCTTATTTCCTGGATGACCAAACCTGCTACTGATTCACTGTCCAACCCTCCTTGAGCTCTTGTCTCTATGAATTATCTTTTATGGGGGAAAAGAAAATCCTCTTCTTTTTTCCTCATTTTAATTTCCAATTTTTAAAAGGAAGTAGCACATTCCAGAAGAAAGTTTTGTTTTGTTGTTGTGTCACATAGTGGTCTTTGTCTAGGGTACTTCTGCCTGCAGTCAGGTAGTTGTAGAAGTGACAGACATAGCGCTTTAGTAGTTACTGCTTTTCTCTTGGCCTGAAATTCATTTCCATTTTTCTTCCAATAATGCCTTCCCCTTTAAAACTGGTTAACAATAGGCCCCATTTAAAGCACACCTGAAGCCTCTGTGCATATAAAATCAATGGAAAACTCACAGCCAGAGCAGTCCCTGAGGACTCTTTTAGAAATCACCTTGGACCTGTTTCTCAGGAAAAAACTAAAAGAAGATGCTAAATATCATTGCCATGCTCAAGGCATTTCACTACTTGCTAGTTTAATTTCTATAAAAAAGTACAGCGTTATTATAAGCAGCACATAGTCTATTATCTCTTGATAATAACCTTAAATAAATGCCAAACACAGAGGTCTAAAATTATTTCTGGCCTCATGCAACACTTACATTCTATGGGATGGCCCTGCAATCGATGAAAAATAATGAAATGTATTCATTATGCTGTGTGTGTGTGTGTGTGTGTGTGTGTGTGTGTGTGTGTGTGTTGGATTCTTTTAGGACTTAGTGCATGGATATGCCCTCTGATAATGTTCAGTCTTTGCAAGATGGAAGGGCCTACAGTGAGACAAAATGTGATAAAAACCCCTTTGTCTCCCTCCTTTCCTCGACTCTCTGGCTCCAGTTGGCTATCAAGTCCTGTCGTGAATGCTACATCAAATCCCCACGCTGCCCCAGCATGCTCCTCGCCTCCATCCGCACACTCCCAACCTCCCTGAATTACTGCTCCACAGCAGATGGCCTTATCTCACTCCATCCTCTTCCTGCTACTGACTGATTTTTCTAACCTCTGAAATTGGGCTTTTATTTCCCTGCTCACCTTCCCAAGGTCAAATTAAACTTCTTAACATTTCAGGTTCAACTTCGTGTGCTGTTGCCCCTGCCCGGTTCTGTAATGTGCTTAGCCATGCAACCCTATGATCACTCCCTGGCTTAGCAACTGTGGTGCTCTTGCAGTGCCTTGGGTGCTCTGGTCTCTTCTGTTCCTCTGGGCTTCTGTTCACTCTATTCCTTCTCTCTGGAAGTCTCTTCTCTGTACTGTGTCACGCACTAAGTCCAAAATGTCTACATACTGTCAGTAATTGGTCACCATCTCTGACAAGACTCCCAGCACATCCGCTTTCTTCCTGTTCCCATAGCATCCTGTGCATAAACAAATCCCTACACCACCACTACCCTCCCGCCTCTTTCCCTGGCTGTACTTTAAACTCCTTCTCGGAAGAGACTATCCTCAGGATTCCTGATGCCTTTAGCACATCTTGTACCAAATGTGATATCATTAGGGAAATTAATATTTATAACAAATTAATTATTTTTTACAAATAAATGGGAATTTATGTCTTCAAATAAATGTTGTCTTTACTGAAAGTATGTTCTTAGAAGCATAGGCTTAATCTAATGAGAAAAATATAAACCCTTATGGAAAGTCCCTCTTAAGGACAGCTTTTAGAGCTCAGTGGCAAGTCACACATGGACAGTGGGAGTCAGGTTGGTTCCATAGGAACATTCCCTTGGTTCAGCAAAACCAACCCGACCCTATTATCAGCCTACTCACTAAACATGACTGGGGATGATTTGGGGTGAGTGTAAATTTTATTTTTGGCTACAAAAGGCACAATTTGCTACCTCTAAGAATTTATTTTAAAAGTTTAACTTGCTCTAAAATTTTTTCTCAAGAGGATTCCAGATATATTCTGAACTGGCAACTTCTTTGGAATATAAGAATTGTCTCCGGTGAGGACTATTTCAAAAAAATGTTCTTGATTTTTGTGGAAGATATTGTTTATTTAGTCAGGACTATGACAGAGGCAGGTGGGACTTGTTAGTAAAAGGGCAAAGCCTAAAGTCAGATGCTTTAAACTTGACTTCTTACCCTGACTTTGATGCTTATGTGGTTTTGCATACGTGACTGGCTTCAGGGGAAAATGTATTTCAAGTCATGATACTAATATAGAGTCACTGGTGCTTGAGAGTGGCAACAATCAAAATGATGACTGTTGCAAAATTTATTTTATGAACTCTGTACTTTTCTAACCTGAGTTAAGTTTCTGAAATTTATCATGCAGTCCTCTACAAAAGCATTTAAAATTGAGGAAACTACAGTTCAGGTAAATAAGAGATTTCTCCAGGATGACACATTTATTGAAGGATAGAGAAAAAAATTTCACTGATGGAATTTGACTCTGTAGACCGTATTCCCATTTATTTATTTATTTCTGTACAGAGGGATTGAATTGAGGGCATGTTTATTGAGCTATAGTCCCAGCCCATTTTGAGAGCTGTTTTATTTTGAGATGGGGTTTTGCTAATGCACTAAGTTGCCCAAGGTTTCAAATTTGTGATCCTCCTGCCTCAGCCAATTAGAGTGGTGGAATTACAAGCATGCACCACCATTCCCACCTCATATCTTATATTTTATTGTCCTTTCCTGTTTCCTCCAAAGCCATCAGCACCTCCAGATCCTACAGCAATATAGATTCAACATGATGAATATGATCTTATCAGGTTGCACTCACCTAAATGAAAAAGGTTCTGATGAAACTCCTGGGCAACCATCCCACCTCATATCCATATACCCCCCTAAGACTCACATACATGCATACATATATACACTGCATACATATACATAGATGTATATGCACATACATGTACATGCACATGTGCACTCAGACTAGCAACTGTTCAAGTAAGTCACAAACAGCCACTAGTTTTCAAGGAGCTTGCTTGTGCATTCCCTCCAGCAGCCCTTTCAGCCACCCAAACAGGAAGGAAGCCCTTCTGAAAGGCTGCTATGCATACAGGGAGGCTTCAGCATGGCCTCTGGAAAGCAGCAGCAGGACTGGAGGGTGGAAGTGGCAGCTATTTCAGGTTAATGTGAGAAGGAACAGTTACAATCAGGGGAGCTGACAACAGCACAGGCTGCCTGTGAGGCATAGCACTTGCTGTCTCCGAAGGTGTTCCAACAGGAGGTTAAAGACCTCTGTCAAAGATGCCAGAGTCACATCGCTGGGAAGATATAGGGACACATGTCCTGTAGAGGTCCGTGCAGCTTTCAGGGTTTGACACTTCAGAAGGAAGCCATGGCTGTACTGACCTTGCCTGGCTCAGAGCACCATACAGGTGCCAGAACAAATATTCCATAACTCAGAGTGGAAAGGGCCCTGGGCAGGTGTCTCAGGACACAGATTACGGCGGAGGCCACATCTTAACACCTCTGGTAGCTTTTGCCAGACACAGAACAATCAATGCATAGGTCTGCACATAAGCTGACCAAGTAGAAAATCAGTCGTTTATGCCTTCCTTTCTACGTTTTCAAATTGTTATTGCATATTAAGTGGACAAAGGCTACTAGAAAAGATGTCTAGAGATTCAAATGGTTGCTTTTAACAGCTGTTGTATATAGTTGACTTATTTCATGCTTTCAACAATGCTATGTAAACAGAAGTTATCTTTTTTTGTTTTTTGTCTTTTTGAGACAATGTCTCACTGCAGTTTAGGCTGGTCTTGAACTCACTTTGTAGCCCAGGCTGGCCTCAAGCTGGCAATGATCTTTCTGCCTCAGTCTCCCAAGTGTTGGGATAACAGGCATGCACCATCACTCCTGATTTATCCTTATTTTAAAGATGAAAAATTCAGATTGCTTAATGTCTATAACTAGAACATTACATGTCATGAATAAAGTTCACAAGGGAAGTGGATGAATTTTTTTTGTTGTAAGCAGGCTGAAGAAATTTACTGCCTAGAGCAATAGACGACATGGTTCAGTCTGCTGGAATAACTTTCCAGGTGTGCCTGTTTCAGATGCTGGAAACCACAGTTTCGGTTTTAGCTTTCTTTACCAATCACTCTCTTGATCCAGGGGTCCCTGGTTTCAACCCAGAATCATTGCGAAATTGGAACTCCTTGGTCAAGGCCAATAGGAGTATCCACAGAATTGTGTATTTGATTAAATTTAAATTAATTTTCAATTCAGTATTCATATGGTCCATACTCAGTAGAGGTGCAATAGTCTGTTGAAATGATTTCTCCCCATGGCAAAGAGAAATAACTATGCTTTTCTGATGTGGATATTTTAGAGTGAATTTCTAGTATAATCCTCTTCTCTCTCATTTCTTCCAACTGACCTGGAAAACTGAGTCGTTAGGGTCTGAAGTTCTTCCATTTATTTTATTATTTTTTATTAGTTCCTGTTTTCAGTAAAGACTGATCACATTCATCACGGGGGATTTGTACATGTACATAACACACCTTAATTCTCTTCTGTCCATTCCCCGCCCTCCTTATAAGCACTTTCCCCTCCTTATTTGCAAAAGCTCTGTTTCCTTTAACTCTTTTTTTCCCTTTAAATCTCTCTTCTGTTCCCTCCCCTCCATTTCTTGTTTCCCTTCCCATTTGAAAAAGTTCTTCCTTTGTCCTAACATCTATCCTCGATTTTACTCATTTATACTTTGAGTTTTTCACACAGGAGAAACAATATGATATTTAAACTTATATATCTGATTTATTTCACTTAAGATTAGGGTCTCAAGATACATTGATTTACATAAAATGTCCCAAGTTTATCCTTAGGCAGACTAATATTCCACTGTATATAAGTACCACATTTTTTATCTGTTTATCTGTTGATACACTTACGGGATGTTTCCAAGATTCAGCTATTACAAGTTGTGCTGCTATAAACATGGATATACATCTATCACTGTGGTATGATGACTTTGATTCTTTTGGGAAGATGTCTACAAGTGGAATAGCTGAATCAGAGGAAACTTCTGGTTTTAGTTTTTCTTTCTTTCTTTTTTTTTTTTTTTTTGTGGTACCAGGGATTGAACTCAGGACCTTGCACTTGCCAGGCAAGCACTTATTCACCTGAGCTGTATCCCCAGCCCTGGTTTTAGATTTTGAAGAATGTCCATACTGATTTCCATAGTGGTTGTATCAGTTTACAGTCCCACTAACAGTGGACAAGGATCCCTTTCACCCATGTAGCCTCACCAGCCCTTGTTATTGGTAGATTTCTTGATCATAATCTTTTTTTCTGGAGTGAGATGGAATCTCAATGCTGTTTAAATTTGCATTTCCTGAATGGCCAGCAGTGTTTGAAAAAATACAGTCTTTTATGTATTTATTGGCCATTCATACTTTTCCATCTGAGAAGTGTCTATTTCAGGTGCCCATTTTTAGATTGAACCTTTAAATGGGAGGAATCTGATTTTTCTTTTAGTTCTTTTTATACTCTAGATATTACTCCTTTGAACAATAGCTGCCAAAAATATTTTCCCATTATGTAGATTGTCTTCACCTTTTTGGTGGCTTCCTTTTCTGTGTAGAAGCTTTTCAATTTGGTTTGACCCCAGTGTTGAGTTTTTGTAATATTTGTTATGCAACCTGGGTTTTGTTCATATAGTGTTTGCTTATACCTATATGTTTAAGAGTTTTAACCTCATTTTATCTTCCAGCAGATTAAGTATTTCTGTTTAATATTAAGATTTTTAAACCATTTTAATTTCAGTTTAGTGTTTGGTGAGAGATATGGGTCCAGGTCCAAACTTTGAAATGTTTCTAGCTAGTTTTCTCAGAACCATTTTTTCAGTTCCGGGTATTGATTCCAGGACCTTGTGCTTGCTAGGCAAGTGCTTGTGCCGCTGAGCTGTATCACTGGCACCCTACTTGTTAAAAAGGCCTCTTTCCTCCAGCAAAGCCATTTGGCCACTTCATCAAAGATAAAGTTGATGAGTGTGCCTGGCGTCATTTCTGTATACTCTCTTCTGTTCCACTGATCCATAAGTCCATTGCTTTCAGTATCATGCTCTTTTTATCGCTGTAGCTTTGCAGTATAACTTGAAGTCGGTATAACTTCAAGTCTGGGAATGGGATGCCCTTGCCTTGCCTTTGTTGCTCAGAACTGCATCTGCTATTCTAGGTCTCATCTGGTTCCATATGAACTTTATGACAGTTTCTCTAGTTCTGTGAGGAGTGCTGTTGGTATTTTCCTTGGGATTGAATTAAATCTGTATAATGGTTTTGGATTTATGGTCATTTGCACTATATCATTTCTCTCTACCCAGGAACAGGAGATACTTTTCCATTTTCTGATATCTTCTTTGATATGCTTTTTCAGAGTACTATAGTTCTTGCATTTCCTTGATTAGGTTAATTTCTACCTATTTCATTTTTTGATGCTATTGTCAAAGGTATTCTTTTCTTAATTTCTCTTTTGGTGAATTAGTTACTGGTATACAGCATTGTTACTGATTTATCAGTGTTTATATTATATCTTGCAAGGCTACCAAAGTTGGTCATTAATTCTAGTCTTTTGGTGGAATTTTTGGGGTCATCTATATAGAGAATCATGTCATCAGCAAATAATGATAATTTAACTTCTTCCTTTCTTGTCTACATTCCTTTAATTTCTTTCCCTTCTCTAACTATTTTGGCTAATGGTTTAAGAACTATAGTGAACAGAAGTGGTAATAGTCAGCATCTTTGTCTTGGTTTTGGCCAGAGTAAAAGCTATCAGCTTTTCTCCATTTAGTGTGATGTTGGCCATTGATTTGCTATAGATGGCTTTTATCAAACTGAGATAAAAATCTTCTCTTCCAATTTTCTTTAGAGTTTTTTTTTTTAATCATGAATAGATGTTGGGTTTTGTCAAGGATTTTTCTACATCTATTGAGATTCTCATGTGACTTTTGTCCTTGCTTCTGTTATTGTGGTATATTCCATTTGTTGATTTGAGTATGTTGAAACATTCCTCGATCCCTGGAATAAATCCTAACTGGTCACGGTGTAAATTTTTGATGATTTGTTGCATTCTGCTTGCCAGTATCTTATTGAGGAATTTCACATCTATGGTTATTAAACAGATTGGCCTGAAGTTCACTTTTTTGGTTTTGCTATCAAGGTAACATTTACATTCAGGAATGACTTTGGGAGTACTATTTCTCTTTTGATTTCATAAAAGAGTTTGTGCAGTACTGATATAGAATTACCTCTAAAGTTCTTGTAGAATTCAGTAGTGAATCTGTCAAGATCTGTGTTTTTCTTATTTTCTCAATGATTATTCTACTTCATTGACTGCTATTGAATTATTCAGAGTTTTTATATCCTCTTGATTCATGTTTGTTAGTTCATGTATCTAGGAATTTATCAATTTCTTCTGAGTTTTCCACTTTATTAGAATGCAAACCTCAAAGTAGTTACCCATGATCATTTGGATTTCAGAAGAATCAATTGTGATTTTGCCCTTTTCTCTTCTAATTGCATGGACTTAATTAATTTCTCTTCTTTCCTTATTTTGATAAAGTTGATTAAGGCTTTGTCTATTTTGTTTCATCTTTGAAAGGACCAACTGTTTGATTCATTGATTCTTTGTATATTTTTGGTTTCAATTTCATTAATTTCTGCCCTGATCTTTAGAGTACCATTGTTCATATTAGCTTTGGGTCTGGATTGTTTTCTTTCTAAGATCTTGAGGTATATCATTAGTTACTTATCTGAGCTTGTGCTGTTTCTCTGGAATTATTGTTTGATTGTAGAAACTATTTAATTTCTTCTTTAATTTCATGCATGACACATCGTTCATTCAAGAGTTTTTATTTCCATGTTTTTGCTCAGTTTCTATGATGCCTTTTGTCATTCAATTCTAGTGTCAGTGCATTGAAATTTGATAATATATGGAATAATTCTGATTCTTTTGTATTTACTTAAGCCTGCTTTATGGGCTAGTATGTGATCTATTTTGCAGAAAGTCCCATGTGCTGCTGAGAAGAGTGTGTGTTTTTTGTTGTTATGTTGGAACACTCTGTAGATATGTATGGAATCAATTTGTTTAAATGTTTGAATCAACTCTGATATTTTAGAGTTTTTTTTATCATGGGGTATTCAGGGCCACCTTCTCATCAGAATTGTATTGGTTCTTATCTCGTTTTTTATGTCCATTACTGTTTGGTTTATGAATTTGTGTATACTAGTATTTGATGCATATATATTTGTGATTGTTATCTCTTCCTGTTGAATTGTTCTCTTAACCAGTATGTAGTGACCTTCTTTGTCTCTTGTGATCAGTCTTGGCTTGGCTTAAGATCTACTTTGTCAGCAATTAAGGAAACTGCTACTGCTTTCCTCTGCATTCCTGTTGCATAGCATATTGTTTGTCCATCCTTTGACTTATTTCCAGCATATGAATTTCTTTGTGGGTTCAGTATGTTTCTTTTATGCTGTATATTGTTGGATCTTGTTTCTCGATCTGCTCTGCTAATCTGAGTGTTTTGATGGTGAACTGAGACAATTCATATTGATAGTTACAACTGATAGATATTGAGTTGTCCTTGTCATTATATATTTTTTCCTCTTGCTCATTTCCTTTCTTTCATTTCTATTTAATTACTCATCTTACCTGATAGATTCATTCTATTGGGCTTTTTGACACTCATGTCTTTATTGTCTCTTTCTGTGATATCTTAAGAATTAGTGCTAGTTTAGTGATCATGAATTCCTTTAGGTGTTATCATGGAAATATCTCCTTTCTCCATCAATTTTCAAATATAATTTTTAAATATATGTCAATCTGTGTTGGAATTGTTTTATTTTAGGGCTTAAAACACCTCACTCCAAGTGCTTGTTGACATTAGGGTTTGTGTTGAGAAGTTTATTGTAATTTTGTGGGGTTTCCTTAACAGGTGATTTATTTTTTTCATCTAACAGATTTTAAGATTCTGTCCTTGTGTGGCATTTCTAGAACTATGACTATCATATGTCTCAGCATTTTTTTCTGGTCATGGCTATTTGGAGTTCTACATACCTCATTTAACTGTACGTTGAATTCTTTTGCCATGCTGGAAAAGTTTTCTGCTATTATTTCTGTAAATAGGTTTTTATGACCTCTGGGCTCTCTTGTGACTTTTTATTAACTCCAGTTAATCCAGGATTAGCCTTTTCTGCATCCTGTAGCATCTGCTGGGCCATTTTTCACATTACCTTGTTATTTTTAACATGCTTCTTATTAGTTAATCATCAAGCACAGCCCTGCCTTCTAGGTCGATAATCTTTCCTCACATTGTTTGATTATGCTGCCTATGTACTTTCAGTAAGGTTTTTAATCTCCTGGATCTCAGTTTAAAACTGTTTTATGTGCTCCAGCTCTTTTCCATGCTGGATGTTCATGGTTTGAAACATTTTATTTAGCTCTTCTAGTTTTCTATTAATATCATCCATTGTTTTGTTAATCATTTGTTTTATTAGGATCATTATATCTTTAATATCTCTACCATGAATTTGTAAATGTCTTATTGATCTGCCACTGCTCCAATTTCATTTATTTCAGCTGTGTAGCTTTTGATTTATCTTCCTCAAAGAATCCTGGATTTGCTTTGAGAGAGTTTGAAGCTTTTGGATACATTTTACTCCCACATTTTCTCATTTTCTATGCTTTATTTGCTTTCTGTGAAGAGCTTGCAGATTAGTTGTGTTGGGTATATTTATTGCTAGTATCAAGATCTCTTTAGGTAATGCCTATTTTTCAGAGGTGTCCTCTTGGTGTAGCTAGCTATTGGCCTTTGGGTCTGTCCCAGGATTCAACCACCCCTGTTTATTAAGGAGGGGGTTTCAGCTTATTTGGCCAGTATTAGGTCTTTGGTAATTTAATACAGTGTTGGGTTTTTTTTAATACTCAGCCAATCTATTGACATACAGTGAAAACCAATTGATAACAACAACTAATACCCTAAAGAAGTAAAATCAGAAAAAAATAGCATCAAATACAAAAAGGATAATGACAAATTCTAGAAATGAGACCCACATGTGTCAACATCGTATTATCTCCCTGGTGTAAGAAACTGCATGAGTGAATAACACCCAAAAGGTATAATACATATTGTGAAAGAGAAAGAAACTGCTAAAAGGAAAGAACAACTGGGATGGGGGAAAGAAGAAAAGAAAGAAAGAAGGGAAAAATATATATACACAAGATAGCTAAGATTATTGTACTACTAACTTCTATTGGTTTATTGAAGGGACAGCTAATGCCTAATTGTTTGATCAATTTTGCATGCCTGCACCTGGTAATCTGAACAACTACTTTGAAGGTAACAGTATGCAATATAACAATCATTGTTAATTTCCTATCATCTTGTTTTGAAATTCTGTACCATTTTTATTGTTTTTATTCTCTTTAAAATAAAGAAGAAATTAACACTATACCACCTTTAACCATAGAAACATGATCTATAGTTATAGCAAAGGTCTGACAAGCTAGATATTGATACACAGTAAATATCTACTCAATAGAGAAATTTTATCCTCATTAATGATAGAACAGTGTTCAATCATAGTAAGATATAGTTCACCATCTACAGATACATAAGGGTTAATTGTTATGCTATTAAAAATAGTGGTACAGAAATGGGAACACAAAAAACATAATTTTATAAATTAAGAAATGGACAATGAGAAGGTGTAAAACTTAAGTGAAAGATAATATTAAGGAGTAAAAGAAAATTACTAGTGTTAGATTAAAGTAAGAGAAAAAAACAATTAGGAAAAGGATAAATAATAGGATTAGAGATTAAACTGGAGGAAAAAAGCATAGGTTCTGATGGATTCACTGCTTTCTATAAGAAATTTAGAGAAGATTTAATGTCAGTACTCCTCAAACTGTTTCATGAAATTGAAAGGGAAACAATACTCCCCATCTCATTCCTGGAGGCAAGTATTACCCTGATAACAAAACCAGAAAAAGAATGAAAAAAGAGAACTGCAGGCCAGGCTCCCTAATGAATATATATGCAAAAATCCTCAGTAAGGTACTGGTAAACACAATGCAGCAAGTCATCAACAAGATTGCACACCTTGGCCAAGTGGGATTCATCCCACGGATACAAGGATGTCTCAAATCAATAAATCAATAAGTGTACATAAATCAGTAAATGTAATACATCATTTAACAGAGTCAAGGACAACAATCACGTGATCATCACAATAGGTACAGCAAAAGCTTCTGACAAAGTACAGCAATCCTTCAGATAAAAACTCTACAGAATATCAGAATAGATGGTCTCTCTCAATCTAATAAAAACCTTTATGAGAAACCAATGCCAACATCATACTAAATGGATAAAAACTGAAAGCTTTCACTCTAAAATCACAAGCAAAACAAGGATATCCACTGCCCCTACTCAACAAAGTTCTGGAAACACTACCCAGAGCAATTAGACAGGAGAGAGAAATAAAAGAAATAAGAATAGGAAAGGAAGAAGTGAAATTATCATTAGTCACATATGACGTGATACTGTGCATAAAAGACTACAAAAACTCCACCAAAGGACTTCTAGATTAAATAACCAAATTCAGTAGCATACCTGGACAAAAAGTCAACACTCAAAAATCAACATTCCTATACACAAAAAAATACTCAGAAAAATCAGGAAAGGCACATCTTTCACAATGACATCAAAAAAAGAAATGAAATACTTAGGAATCAATCTAATACAGGAAGTAAAGGCTCTATCTACTGAAAATTACAGTACTTTTACAGTGGAGATCAAAGATTTCAGGAAAGGGAAAGGTAGACCTTGTTCAGGAAGAACTAACATTGTGAAAATGGCCATATGTCTCAAACTTTTATACAGATTTAATGTGATCCCGATCAAAATACCATTAGCATACTCACAGATCTAGAGAAAATATTTCTAAAATTCATTTGAAATCAGAAGAGACCTAGACTAGCAAAAGCAAACCAGGCCAACAAAGGTAAAGCAGGAGATATCAGAATCCCTGACTTAAAATTACCTATAAAGCTACTGTGATAAAAATCAGCACAGTACTAGCAAAAGAATTGGACTTGAAGAATAGTGGAATAGATTAGAAGGTGTAGACACAACTATACATGCACTTACGCACCTTATTTTTGACAAAAACACCAAGCATGTTCACTGGAAGAAAGATAGCCTCTTTAATAAATGGTGCTCGAAAAACTGGCTTTCCACATCCTGAAGATTAAAACTGGACAAATTTCTAACACCACGCACTAAACTAAAGTTAAAATGGATAAAAGATCTAAATATTAAAATAGAAATCTAAATCCTAAATCTACTGGCAGAGAAAGTAAGTAGAAATATTGAAGACAGAGGTGTGGGTAGAAATTTCATGAGCATAACTCAGACTACACTGGAAATACTTCAAAGAATCAACAACTAGGATATCATCTTATTAAAACGCTTTTGTACAGCAAAAGAAATCACCAACAAAGTGAAAGGCAACCCACAGAGTGGGAAAAAAGTTTAGCCATGGTCCCTCAAAGGATTTCTATATAGAACATATAAAGAATTGAAAAAAAATCAGACCCTCCAAATTCAAGGACTCAATTTTAAAAATGGGCATCTGAGATGAATACAACTTATCAGATGAAGGAAAACAAACAGCAAATACGTATATGAAAAAAATGTTCAACATCACTGGTCACTTGAGAAATCCAAATTAAAACAACACCGAAATCTCATCTCACCTGGAAAGAATGTCTGTTATCAAGAAATGAACCCGTAACAAATGCTGGCTGGGTTATAGGGTCAAAGGAACCTTTCTTCACTGTTGGTGTTCATGTAGACTGGTATAACCACTGTGGAAATCAGTGTGGAAAGTCCTCAAAAAAGTAGGGCTAGAGTTCTCATTCAACCCTGTTACTCCCCATCTGGGTATCTTCCCTGAAGATTTAAAAACATCATACCACAGTGCTATATGTCCACTCATGTTTATAGCAGCATAATTTGTAATGGCTACATCTTGGAAACAACACAAATACGTATAACTTATGAATAAATAAAATATGTGGTCTTTGTATATGATAAAGTACTATTCAGCCATAAAGAAGGATAACTTGGAGACTTTTATAGGTAAATGGGTGCAATTTGAGACCATACTCAAGTGAAGTAAAGCAGTCTCACATGTGTAAACATTTTGTTTGCCCCTGGTGTGAGAAACTAAAAGAGTAAATACGTTCTAAAATATACAAAAGATATTGTGAAATGGGAAGAAATTATTCAAAAGGAAAAAGGAACTAGGATGGGTGAAAGGGAAAAAGACAATGGAGAAAAGGGAAAAATGTGAATCAGTTATTCTATTAGTGTCTCTTAGTTCATGAAAAAGGAAAATTGTACTAATATCATTTGGAGAAAATTTTATGCTCATATCTTTCCCCTGAGCAACTAATTTAAAGATAACAACAGGTACTATGTTAACTATTGTTATTCTATTATTTTGTTATGAAATTTTATTTTACCTTTTTTCCATAAAATAAAACTTAAAAAAAGAATGGAAGGAGAAATATAAGAAAAAATCATATGTATTTCCAGAAGAATGTTTTACTTCTAGAGCCTGTGCTTTTTTAATCCTATAAGTCATGCTCTTTCCTGCCCTTTTTATAGCCTGTGGGTTTCTGTAGTGATTTCTTCATTTGACAGGTACTATCTGTAAAAACCTATCCACGGCAATTGTCCAAACCAGGATACAAGCCCAAGAAAGGTGTGGGAAATTGGATTCTGAAGAATCAAATGGGCTTAAGGCACCTGGCATGGATTTTGGCTACTTGGGGACCAAAATTGGGTACTCAAAAGGTATTCCTGTGTCCACTGGGCCAGCTCAAATCATCAGTGCCTGCTTGAGCCACTCAGTGGAGATTCAGGTGTGCCTAGGACTGAAACAGGGACTTTGGTGGGCCCATGGACGGTGCTGGGTGCTGGGTGCTGGGAGCTGGGAAGTGGGTGGAATCTTATAGGGGCCCATGGCAGCGGGCAAATCAAGTATACCTTTAATCAGTGCTATGAGCCAGGCAGAGACATAATGGATGTTTGACTGAGGGGGAGCTTCAGCGTATCTGGGGCGTTGGCCATGGCCAGAGACTTACATGAGACTTAGGCTGCCCAGGACTGAGTGTCAGTCTCTGGTAGGTCTAGGGATTCCTGCAGGGCAGGGGACACAGAGTGGGAATTCAAGCAATTTCAGGATGCCAGGAACAGGCTCAAATGGGACTGGTGTTAGCTCCATGTACCAGGTAGAGGTCCATGATGGCATGGGGCCAACTTCTGGTACCTGGCAGTGACTCAGGTGTGCCCAGAGCACTCAGCTGCTACTGAAAGGGGCTCAGTACTGATGAGGGGTACTAGATAGTGACTACAGGCCAAAGCAGCTGGCTGGACTTGGTGGTCACCATTGCCTTGTTCATCTTCTTATTGCCCAAGGTGAGACAGGTGTAGAGGGAGCTTCCTCTGCTCTTGGTGGGTGCTTAAGAAGATATTGCAGCTTACTCAATGTTTGGAGAGGAAATAATGGGATGAATGGGTTTCAGTACCCTGAGTCTATGCTGGAAGGTTTGTCCCTGAAGGATTCCTTGCTTCTCTTTGGCTTCTGGGGAGATTCTCAAGATGACTGTTGCCAGGGTAGATGAGGGTGGGGGTCTTCAGATTGCTCCTGGTAGATGACTTTCCCTCTTTTTAACTTCTTTTCAGATGTTTTCTTTGCTCAAGTATCTTCTTTCGATTTTGTTTTCTGTATAGCGTGTGTGTCCCTCCCCCGCCCCTAGTTGCCTAGGCTTTTAGTTGATTCTTTGAGTCTCTGATATGATTCCTCTGCTTAGCCATGCTGACTCTTTCCTTAACCCTGTGGCAGGAACTCATCTAATAACACAGAAGATTCATTTTGGATTTGGCAGAAAATGCATACGATAGAACATGACACAAGAATGAGTGAACTATTGCTACCTACAGCAATATGGGTGGATCTCAAGAAATAATCTTGAACAAAAGAAAGCAGGAACAAGAGTGCATAGGGCACAGTTCCATTTGTGTAAAATTAAAGTATGTTATATAAGGCAAGGCAAGATGATTATTATGTTTGTTAGGTAGATACAAGTGAGGTCACAGTAGATTTTAGTTCCTCTTACCAAGCTAAAAACTCATTATTTCTGTACTTTTCTTTATGAAGTCCAGATTTAAGATGTGTGTGTGTGTGTGTGTGTGTGTGTGTATGAGCCAAACCTCCAAGGAGGCAAGTTCTTTCACTTACGGGGGAGGAGGTTTAGAAACAATTGAACTTCCTTTTATTCTTCTTTGTGAAGTAATTTTCTACAAGTGAACTCTCTACAGATGTAGATCTCTCAAAACTGAGAAGAAAACAAAACTTCACTGCATTGTTGCCTTTCATATGCACTAATAATCCAAGAACTGTTTAGAGGAGAGTATGGAAATATCAGGCACCAGAACTTAACACTGTGGGGTCCTTTGCCATGTTTAAAATCCCAGACAAATCTCTGCCTCCAACTTCCGGAAATTTGAAGTGTCCGGCTTTGTATCATGTAGTTTTACAAGGCTGTGCAACTCAGGAACATCTTCAGTCCTTTGTGTCCATGTTGTTGCAGAGGCCTTCCTAGTGCACTGGGAGGGTGATGCATGCCCCGGATGAGAGGGTTACAGGGATATCCTCATCGAGAAAGGACATTTTACAAAATGCTTTGGGGCCTTTAGTGTACTTGTGTGTGTCTAAAGGACCTGTGTTGGAACTCTACATACACTGGATATCTTTGGCCACTTTAAAATGAGCCTCAGTTACCCTGAGAGGTGGAGGAAAGAAGTTGATGAATGAGCATAAATATGACATGTAGCTTGTCTGGATCAGCAGACTCTAATTGGTGTACTCAGGAATCTCAGGGAACATTGCTACTGTGGCTTGGATTGAAGCCACAGTTACTTAAAATTGTAGTATCAGCAAAAATGCTACGAAGATAAAATTTATGTTTATAAACCAGGCACATTGGATTCAAACCCCAACTTTGTCTCTTGTTTCTTATGAAAAAAAAATTCCTCCTTCCCCACTGATGTAATTTCCCCCCTGAGTTTCTCAGCATCCAGCACAAAAGCAACTGAAAGAACAGTCTCGCCTGATTCCACTCCCTAAAACGGAACTTCAGTCATTGTCCTCTACTCTTGCGCCCTCTAAGTCACTGTTATGGTTGATACATCGTGTCAACTTGGGGAGTCTAGAGGTTTAACTAAGTAACTCAGTGGTTGTAAATCTTGGGGTAAAAAGGACATGCCCTTACCCTTGTGGGATGTTATTTATGTTAATCTGGGAAGTTTAAAAGGTTAACTATGTGATTCAGCAGGAAGCCAGGGTGTTTGTTTGTATTCATTCTAAACCTGTGCAAGAGCAAGGCATACAGAGGGTGTGGGTGTAGAGAACCACCCCCCCCCCACCTCCCCAGAGCTGGTAGACTAAAAGGAAATCGAGGAAGGACTGGCTTTGAGTTCTTCCAAGGAGCTCCAGTCTCACCTTCAGCTTGGTCGTCTCCTGGCTTCTGGTGCAGACTCTTGAGCTTCTGCCTGGGACTTCATCGTAGATTCATCAGTACTTTGTTGCAGACTCAACAGCCCTTGATATGGACTTGCACGGACACTGTGGTGAGCTCCAGGCCCCAGGCCTGGGCTGTTCAATCTCCAGTGTGCAGACACCCTCTGCACACTTCCTCATCTAATCCTGTAGCTGACCACTGTAAGCCAAATAGGTAATTGTTGTACATTTGTATATCTTGTGTTAAATCTGTTTCTCTAGTAAACCCTGACTGATACAGATTTTGGTACTGGGAGTGGCTCTAAAGAAACTGAATTGTAAGGATGGCATTCTTTAATGGCTTTAAGAGTTCCTTGAGTTGGCTGTGTAATTTGATGAGACCTAAGGATACCATGGTCTCTCCTTCCACTTCTGTGGGCTATATGAAAAATCCTTGGTGTGAACTGTTTGTCCTGCTATGCCAGGTGGATCCATTCGACTATCCTGATTCACCACTTGTGAGATGTCAGGAATTTAGCGAATCTATGCATGAAAACTTTGAATTTCTTTGGCAGAGTAGGAAATATAATGATGCTGGCTGGTTGCTCTTAGCATCGCTGGACAAACTACTGAAGGAAAACAATAAGCTCAAAATGTCCATAGGAAGTTTGATGTCTTCTGGCTGTGAGGACATATTAAGAAAGGATAATGAGGAGCTCAAAGATACAAATTCCTGGCTCCAGACGCAGATAAGAAATTTAAAAGTTTCTAAGTGTGTCCTGAAAGAAAATCTCCTCTCTTTTAGTGAAAAGGCTGAGATTGCAGAAACTCAAACACAGTCCCTCATCATTCGATAGGCTGAACTGCAATGTCAGTTTAATGCTCAGCTTCAAAGGGTATCTGAAGCAAAAGTGAGGGCATTGATTGGAAAGGAATGGGATCCCATAAACTGGGATGGGGGATGTGTGGGAGGATCCTGAGGAAGCTGAGGATGTTGAGTTCCTAGATGCTGAGGAGATTATTTTGCCAGAGGAAGAGCTCCCCCGACCTGCTCTGGCAGAGGCATTGCTGCCTCCACCCCTGGTGGTGTTGGCATCTCCTAGTATGCCTGGGGAGACTAATTCTGTGTTGACCACACAGAATGATGCTGACATTCCTCGGGACCCACCTTGGCCACCCATTTTTGCCTCTAGGCCCATAACCAGGCTCAAGTCACAGAAGGTTCCTAAGGGTGAGGTACATACTGTGACCCATGAGGAGGTCTGCTATTCTCCCAGAGAACTTCTCGAGTTTTCTAACTCTTACAAGCAGAGAGCTAATGAACAAGTGTGGAAATGGATTTTACGAGTGTGGGATAATGGTGGAAGACATAAACACCTGGATCAGGCTGAATTTGTTGATATGGGCCCATTAAGCAGAGATTCTGAATTTAATGTTGCAGCTCATGGAGTAAAGCAAGGTGTTAATAGTTTATTTGGCTGGTTAGAAGAAGTGTGGATCAAAAGATGGCCCACTGTGAATGAGTTAGAGATGCCTGATGTTCCCTGGTTTACTATTGATGAAGGGATTCAGAGACTTAGGAAAATGGGAATGCTGGAGTGGCTCTGTCAAGTTAAGCCTAATCCTCCATATTGGGACGATCCAGGAAACATACCCTTCACTAGCACCCTGAGAAACAGATTTTTGAGGGGAGCACCTGCATCCCTGAAGAGCCCTGTCATTGCTCTTCTCTGTATGCCAGACCTTACGGTGGGGACTGCAGTTACTCAATTAGGACATTTAAGGGCAATGGGCTTGATTGGATCCCAGAGTGGCAGAGGTCAGGTGGCAGCACTCAATCGCCAAAGGCAGGTTCCCCGTGCTTAGCGTAATGCACAGCAGATGCAGAGCACTGACCAGACTAATCTGACACTTGTAGAACTATGGCGTTGGCTGATTAGCCATGGTGTTCCCAAAAGTGAAATAGATGGGAAGCCTACAAAGTTCTTGCTGGATTTGTATACTCAAAAAAGGTTAAGGGCAAACGAATGGAAGCCTACTTCGAATCGTGGTAACAGGGAATCATGGTCCCTCAACCAGTTCCCAGATTTGAGCCAGTTTACAGACCCAGAACCTCTTGAATGAAGGGGAGGCCAGGTCCCCTTGGGGAAGTTTCCTGATATGTTGGAAACTTGTACAGACGGTCTTTCTCCCATCCTTCCCCAGAGGGACCTGAGGCCTTTTGCCTGAGTGACTGTACACTGGGGGAAGGGCAATGTTCAGACATTTCGAGGACTACTGGACACTGGTTCTGAATTAACACTGATTCCGGGGGATCCAAAACATCACTGTGGCCCTCCAGTGCGAGTGGGGGGGGGTCTATGGAGGTCACATGATCAATGGAGTTTTTTTTTTTTTTTTTTTTTTGCGGTACTGGGGATCGAACTCAGAACCCTGCGCTTGCTAGGCAAGTGCTTATTCCTCTGGGCTATATCCCCAGCCCCGATCAATGGAGTTTTAGCAAAGGTCCGACTCACAGTGCGTCCAATAGGTCCTCGAATCCATCCAGTAGTTATTTCCCCTGTTCCGGAATGCATAATTGGGATAGACTTGCTTAGTACTTGGCAGAACCCTCACATTGGTTCTCTAACCTGTAGGGTGAGGGCTATTATGGTTGGGAAGGCCAAATGGAAGCCGTTAGAGTTGCCTTTGCCTGGTAAGATAGTAAACCAAAAGCAGTATCGGATTCCTGGAGGGATCCCAGAGATTAGTGCCACCATTAAGGACTTGAAGGATGCAGGGCTGGTGGTCCCCACCACATCTCCTTTTAATCCCCCCATTTGACCCATATAAAAGACAGATGGGTCTTGGAGAATGACGGTAGACTACCGTAAACTGAATCAAATGGTGACTCCAATTGCAGCTGAAGTACTGGATGTGGTGTCCTTGCTTGAGCTAGTTAACACATCTCCTGGTAGTTGGTATGCAGCTATTGACTTGGCAAATGCCTTCTTCTCCATACCTATCCATAAGGAACATCAGAAACAATTTGCGTTCAGCTGGCAAGGCCAACAGTATACCTTCACTGTCTTACCTCAGGGGTATATTAACTCGCCAGCCCTGTGTCACAACTTGGTGCGTAGGGATCTTGATCGTTTTTCTCTCCCACAAGATATCACACTGGTCCATTACACTGATGATATTGTGCTAATTGGGCCTAGTGAGCAGGCAGTGGCAGCTACTCTGGACTTGTTAGTGCAGCATTTGAGAGCCAGGGGATGGGAAATAAACCCAACGAAAATTCAAGGTCCTTCTACTTCCATAAAGTTTCTAGGAGTCCAGTGGTGTGGAGCATGTAGAGATATTCCTTCTAAGGTAAAGGATAAGTTGTTGCATCTGGCTTCCCCCACAACCAGAAAGGAGGCACAGTGCCTAGTGGGTCTTTTTGGCTTTTGGAGGCAACACGTTCCTCACTTAGGTGTCTTACCCTTTTTTTTTTTCTGGTACCGGGGATCGAACTCAGGACCTTGCATTTGCCAGGCAAGCACTTATGCCACTGAGCTATACCCCCAGCCCCAGTTGTCTTACTCTTGTGTTAAATCTGTTTCTCTAGTAAACCCTGACTGATACAGTCACAGTGCAGAGAACCATTATCTGTCTGTTTATTTATTGTGTTTCTTCCTCAAGAGAATGAGTTATATGAAAGCAGAGTGTTGATTTTTTTCACCACTACCATACTCTATGGTCGTAGAAGTGTTGGGACTCACTAAATATTTAACATACTTTTTAAAATAGTGTTGGAGAATAACTAATATTAACAATAACTTCTGGTTATTCTATCTATTTACTGTAACTGCTATCGAAGTCTGTCTGTTTGTTAGTTTAGCCAGGACAACTTTCCTAAGGTATTCCTAAGAAGTCCTAAGGTATTCCCTGCACAACCTATCCCTGTCTCCAGGTTTTAGACTTAATCAGACCTTGTAATACCAGGGTAGGTAAATGAGTTCAGACCACCTAGCTAGTGTTCAGGAGTCTACTGTAGTACATCACTCTTAGTCCTCTTGAAGTGATCCCAAATCAGAGGATTTTAGAGACCTCACCAAGCATTCATAAATACTGGCTATGAATGCCCTCTGGCAGAGAATGGTGGGTAACAGAATTTAGTAAAGGGCAGCATTTCAAGATTCTCCCTGCTTGTTTCACTTAGTGTTATAATCTCAAGAGTGCAATAAATCATACACAAGAGATGAAATATATTTTGGTTTCTCTAATATGAGAGGTCCAAATACACATCAATAATATGAAAAAGAAAATTGAAGAGAGATGGTAGGAAATGGAGGTAGACTCTGTCAGGAGGGGAAGAAAAAGTTGAATTGGGTTCAGGAAGGGGCAGGAAAGTGACAAAGATGTGATATGGTTATGTACCTATTCCACAAGATGCATGTCATTATTAGGCATCACAAGCTTATACAGTAAAACCTTGGATTGTAAGTAACTTGTTCTGCAATAGCAAATGTTTCTATAAATTTTAACTTGAAGAACTGATGTCTTGCAATATGAGTAGCACATGACACCAAAGGTCACATGATAACACCTGAGCCAAAGTTTGTCCCTGTCTCCCTCACTCCTTCTCTCCCTCTCTCCCTCTCTCTCCCCCTCTCTCCCTCTTTCCCTGTCCCTCGCTCTGTCTCTCTGGGAGATGGGGGGTGATCTTCTCCCAGTAGCAAGGGGTTATGAGGAGATGTCATCAGAAGAGGAGGTAGAGAAAAGGGTGGAGGAATCCCTCCCTTCAAATGAGATTGGAGAAATGTGTAAATTGTGGGAAACTGCAGAATTTTGCAGAAGAACATTACCCGACTGAAGCTGCAGCAGAAGGAGTAATGAATCTATTTAACAAAAATACAATGTCACAGTTCCAGAAAATCCTCAAACAGAGGCAAAAGTGTCACTGGAGAGGTTCCTTGTTAAACTTGTATGAAAAGATAAAGATTCCATTGAGCTAATAGTTATTCTGTTAGTGATGGTGAAAGTCATCCTATACTACAACCCTCCTCTAGTTTGACTCCTTCACACCAGCCATGAAGGTTTTCAAATGTATGTGCAGGCTGATTTATTTCTTTTACTTTACATTCTATTGAGAGACCACGTCTTCTTAATTATTTTATGTTATATCACAGTAGTGTAATCATTATTGTAGGATTATGTTTGGGTTATGGAATGAATCATTGGTGTTTCCATTATTTATTATGGGGAAATTTACTTTGATATACAAATGTGCAAACATGTTTCTGGAACAGATTAGGCTGGCAGACCAAGGTTTACTGTATTATAATAAAGAAGGATTCTTCCTGAGTCTATGCTTCTGTAGCCTTTTGCAGACTGATCAGCCTGTGTTATACTCAAGATGTTCTGCTGCTGGAAAACTGATGAAGGAAGTTGTCCAGGGCCCCTGCTAAGCAAGAGCTGCACACCTAGGGCAGGACTCACTCCCAGGGACAGCTCAGTATATGGAGAGATTAATGAATGTGAGCCTTGAGTGGCGTTTCAGATTAGTGTAAGAAACTATTGTTTCCCTTTGGCTTTGTCTTCAGGATACACCATTTTATTTATGAACCAAAGGAGTCAGCTCTGCTATCCTGAGACTTGTCTGGGCCAGGGTAGGTTCTTGCATTCTTAAGTGACTGGTTGAGGAGTTCCTCTCACTCTTTTGCTCCTATGTATTCGTTATTGTCTTGGTCACTTTCTCATTCTTGGAACAAAATTTACAACATTCACAACTTAAAGGGAGGAAATATATATTTTGGCTTACATCTTCAGCCCATGGTTGGCTGGTCTCAAGGCAGAAATGGTGTGGTGGGGGGCCTGGGTGAGGGTTGGTGCTCAAGGCACAGCAGTCAGGAAGCAGAGAGACAAGGAAAGAGTAGGGGATATGAATACACCCTTGAGGTCACACCATCAGGGACTCACCTCCACCCAGGCCTCACCTTGTAACAGCACCTAGCCGCTGACATGTCCTCTGCCGAGTACTGCATCCCACACCCCGACCACCTTCTGTACACATGAGAAATTTGGGGGGCATTTTAGATCTACCCTGTACCATTTTGCCCCCAGCATCCAAAAGACTCATGTCTGTCTTATTTTATAAAATGATTTTAGTCTATGATCTAAGAGTTGTCAGTCTTAAAAGTTCCAACATTGCCAGAAAGTCCCAGACCAAAGGCTTCTCTGGGATTCAAGGTAAACTTTTAGGCTCATGCCAAAAAGTTTACGGTGTGAACCTAAAAGTTTTCAATGTGAGGCTGAAAGTTTTTGGTGTGAGCCCTGGCACAATAATTTTTTTAAGAAAAGGAAATTAAATCTCCCAACATACAATGGAATGGGGCGAACATTCCCATTCCAGAGGGGAGAAATAGAACTATCAAAAGAAATGAGACTAATGCAAGACTGAAATCCAGCAGGGCGAACATTAAATCCTATAATTCTGCTTATTGGACCCAAGGCAAACTTTGGCAAGATGCAAACTCCAAAGGCCTTGGATGTCCCACTCTCATGGCAATGCTTGCTGCAGCACTCATATCTCTCTTAGGGTGGACTTTTCACTGACTACTACCTTCCCCAGCAGATGTTCTATGTTTTTGGCTTCTCCAGATTTCTGAGATTTCCATTATTTTTTCAGCTTCATTCTCACAGCTTCGTGCAGTACCTTCTCAAGGGAACACTGCCTGCCCTACTAGGCCTTTCTTTCAATGTGGGTAGAAGCCTCCTTGACCACAGAACTCTTGAATTTTGTATGCGTGAAAAACCAGCACCATGTGAATGATGCCAGGGTCTGCCACCAGCCTGATTTACATCCAGACTCCCTTGGAATAAGGCTGCAGACGCCTCAGTGCTTGGATGACTGACCACTGTGAAGTAAGTATCAGGCAATGAACCAATTCCTTGACCAAGGGGCTCAGGAGTTCTGTTCTTGGAGGAAATCTTCCCAGTTTTGCATCCTAGATACATTCAAACCATTTTTTTATGGTCTTCGTGCAAAGTACTTGGATTTTCAATGTTAATCTTCCCAGCAAGCAAGGTCTCTATGGCTCCAGTTTGCAGGTTCTTCTGTTATAGTAATGATAATAGGACCTGCAAATATGATAAAAGGGTAATATTATAACTCCCAACCTGATAGTTGTCTGATACAATGAGTCATGTTCTCTAAAATTAAAGAATGCTTTCTTTGATTTTAGAGAAAGAACAAAACAGGATAAGAGTAGGAAATATTTATTGAGAAAGAGAAATATAGCTCTTGAGGTACGGAAAACTACCCTGAATGGGCTGCCAAGGACCCCATTTCTCAGGAGAAATTTCATAAGCACAGCCATGTGGGTAAAACATTACAGCCATGATCAACCAATAAGATTGTAAGTGTAGTTATTTAGGTAATATTGATCCAATAGCAAAGAAAGTCACTAGCAAGTCTACATGAAAAAACTAAACTTTTTAAGAAGGGATGAATTTGAGGGTCTTGGTCACCCATGAAGGTGACTGTTGTCTACTTAGATTTCATTTGACCAGGTGTTAAATTTTATCTCAGGCCTGGTAATTCAATCTTTATCTTGAGGCCTGGCCTTCAACAGATGTGTTTCCAGCCATATTTGTGATGAGTTTTCATCTTTGTCCTGACTCTTTTGAGGGCCCAACCCTACCTGAATACCTATAATATATATACCAACCCAGATGGCTATAATATTTCCTTTCTGATAAAACTGAAGTTTTTTCAAATTACTTCAGTGTCATTTACTTCTGATGCTAACTGTAAATCTGTCTGAAAGCTGAGAATAATTCTCATGCCACAACCTGAACGTTGGGCTGCTTTGAAATTTCCTGCACCAAATTAGTTAGTCCATCACCCTTTCTGTCAGTGTCCCATAGTCTCAGGATATGAGTAAAATGTGGACAAATTTTCTGCCAGAATGTAACACACATGGCCCCTAGTCTAAGTGGCAATGAAGTTCTTGTTCCCAAATAATACTTCCCAAACCTAGCCTTTACTGTCTTCATTTCTAGCAGCATTCTACTCTTCTGACCTGTGATCACACTTTTCCATCAGCTCAACTTAGAGAATTCTAGACAGTTGCCCATTTCTTGTCAGCCAGGAAGCAGCAAGAAAAAGAAGCAGCCAGGGATAAGAATACACCCTTTGAGGTCATCATCCCAGTGACCTACTTCCAACCAGACCCTACTTCATAACAACACAGTTAGCCACTGACCTCATAAATGAACAAATCCACTGATGAGTGCCTCTATAATATAGTCACCTTCCATACATGCGAATTCTGTGGCTACAGTTTAGTTCTAACCCTAACAACAGTGAACTATATGTTACTGGAGTACTGTTCCTTCTTGTTTGGGAATGTCTTTATCACACTGTCAGTGCTACAGTCCTGCAGTTCTCACCTTTTGTAATTAACATAAGTCAGGCCCCATCCTGCTCATTTCACCAGCTCAGTGATGCGCAGTGGAGGTCAGCAGTCCCATTCACGGGCTCTTCTGCCCATACCAGAGCTGTGGTATAGATGCATCAGTTTGGGTTTGACCAGGAAAACAGACCCAGTGGGAATAATACACAAAATAATTTGTTATTGGGACCTGAGGTCACACAATTGTGGAAGTTGGTGAAACAGTACCGAAAAGGTGATTATGCCATTGTTTTGTACAAGAGCCTAACAAGACCATAGCAAACAGGTGGAAAAGAAAGATGAGTATGAAGAAAGACCAGGTAGGAAAAAATCAGAACCTATGCGAACTACAACCAGTGAAGACAGATTGGGACTCTTTCAGATGTCGCTGCCCCAAGGCCCTCAGCCTTGGTGACACAGACGACCTTCAGCATAAGGTGCTTCCTCCATCCTGATGCTAAATACATCCACAGCTTGGGGCTCACAGGAGCTGAACTAGAGCATCATTGGAGCAGAATGAGCAGCAAATTTTGCTGGTGTTCAGTGAGAATAAAGCAGCCCAACACGTAAGCAAGAAAGTGCCTCCCTCACAACACCCTACGTTGATCCTCAGGGAATGAAAAGACTATGCTCACTGCCAACTTCAAAGTATCATGCAGAGTATCTTCTTGTCAGAGGGAACAGATATCATCTCAGTCAAAGTTGACACAACACAAATTCACAATAGTCACCCACTTTTACTGTAGCATCCATACATTATGGTGGTTCCTTAAAGTCAGAGATCTAAGTGCTGAGAAATGTGCCATGAAGCAACTTCACCACTGTTTAAACATCATGAGATATAAATTATACAAAGCAGTGTTATGACTTGGTCACTGGATGTGGCCTTTTGATGCAAACAAGTGACACAGTAAACTTGAAATATATGAGGCTGCTATTGGCACGACAGAGCACAATGTTTTATTAGTAAATACAAAAATTGGCAGCATAATTGTTTACATTAATTGTAATAAAGTATTATGTACTGTATATAATTATATGTGCTATAATTTTATATGACTAGAAGCACAGTAGGTTTGCTTACTTTGGGATCAGCATACACACATGAAGGATGCAGTACACTCCAGCATTAAGACACCTCCAATTCACTAGAAGGCAGGGATTTTTCAGCTCATTTTAATCTTATAGACATATGTTCATATACAATCCATCACTGATCAAAATGTCATTACACAGGAGGTGACCACACATTCTCAAAATCTATACTTCCAAATGGAAAGACTAAAAAACTAATTTTTCTACTGGTCAATAAACAAATGTCCTTGTACAATGAAAACAATGAGTTGACATTTTTCCCAGTGAAGAATATACAATTTATTTATCAAAATTTTGGTAGTATATTATACATTAAGATCCTTTGTTTCTTGTACTGAAACATAGTTTAATTACTTGTGATACAGTGAAGATACAGATTTGGTCTCTTGATCAGCTTCTAAAATTCAGGCATCTTTCTGAGCAATAGGGCACTAGATGCATCCTTCGTTCTTTTTGCTGTGGTTGGTCTTATTTATTGCATATTTGATTATATTTTTTTGACTTTGATTTCTGACACAGAGCTTCTAATTTGATGGTATTTTCTGTGTGGTAGGAGCATCTTTCTTTCTAGTAATGTGATCATGGGCCTCTGAATAGAAATTGATCAAAACAAAATTCAGTCATGCTTAGAAGCTTCACTGTGGGCCCTGCCCCCTACCCTTTAGGAAGGGGAGTGAGGCTGGCTAAGTGAGTGAATGCTCTATCACCCCTGTGTCTGTAGAAACTCCCTCAAAGTATGAGATTCCAAACTAAGTCTTTTGGACACCTGGAAGGGTAGAGCTCAAAACTGTCACAGCAAAAATTTCACTGTGAATCATTAAGAATGACACTGAGAGGAGTCATTTCCATTTTGATTTCTCATTTCTTGAAACTGAGAATACAAGCAACGGGATAAACACATCATTTATTAGTTTCTGATCTATATATCATCCTGGATGCCCTTCCCTTTAGTTTAAAAAAGCTGTTTAGAAATATACTGGGACAATGTCAGGGTAGGAATTCTGGAAATGTGTCCCCTAACACAGACAAGAATTACATCTGCTTATTCTACCTGATGTAACTATTTTGTACCTAGAGCCTGATGAAGACCTGCCAACTCCCAGCAGGGAAACATAATAACAAATCATAGTTAATTTTAAGTAATTTCGACCCTTAGGTAGGCAGTGGTTGCTGATATTATGATAGGAACATAGGCTACCTATTTCCGTGAAACACTTTCCATATAGTTTTTGGGCCCCAGGAATGTGTGTTCTGATCACACAGGTGTGTGCTCACTATTGTTGCACCTCTAATCAATTTGGCAAACCCTTCATGGTCCGGCTGGTGTTATGTTCAATAGGATGCAAATAACCCACTTTGTTTTCACTCCTCTTTATTTACTTATTTTACCCCATTTTGGGGACGTGTTTAATACTACAATGTTCAAAGGAACAAGATTCAGGGCCAGAAATCACTTGAAAATATTTTGAAGTTTATGACTAAGTCTTAATTTTGACATAGACACAGCCTTCAGCAATGAAAAGTAATCAAAATCGAATGAACAAACAAATAAGGAAAGAATAAAACTTTAGAAGGGGAAGTAACTTATTTCCAGAGTGGCTACCTTGTTATATTCAATTTCAACAACACCAACAACTAAAATCATCAGGCATCTAAATAAACAGGCAAGTATATCACAATAAAAAATGTAAAGTAAAAGAAACTATAAGTGAAAACCAGACAATGGCATGATGGAAGGTCAGGTAGACAGAAGCATTTAAAACACTATGCTAATGATGATCAAATAAATAATGAAAGACATGGAGGAAATCAAGACAGCAACAAATGAATAAAATGGGAATATTAATCAATGAAATAAAAATAGACCAAAAAGGACATTGTGGATATGGAAAGTACAATAACTGAAACAAATTCACTAGACTTTTTAAAGGCCATTTTGCATAGACAGAAGAAATAACTAATGTATTTTAAGATAAGATAATGAAAATTATCTCATCTCAGGAAAAAAAAGACCGACAACATTGAAAAAAGTCTAGCAAACCTGTAAAGTGCCATAGAACTTACCAACCTGGGCGCTGTGTGCTTTTCAGAATAAGACAAAGAAATAATCAACAGGAATATCTGAAGAATTGATGGCCAGAAATTTTCCAAATTTGGTGAAAGACATGCATGAAAATCTCCATGGAACTCAACAAATTCTAGGAAGTAGGATGAAGTGAAAGACATTTATACTAAGACACATAATCAAACTATGAAAATCCACAGATGAGGAGAAATATTTTATTTTATTTTATTTTATTTTATTTTATTTTATTTTATTTTAAAAGTAAAAGAATGGAGACACATGAACCAGAACAAGCCATAAACAATATCGAAAATACAAAATGATACAGAACATAGTAGGGAATTAGCACTGGATGGATGCTGTATTACATAATGTTATCTTCACATTAGTTATCACACAAATATGAAAGGAAATACCAAACTAGAGAGAAGACAATATGGAATTAGCACTGGTTGCTGCATAATATAAAGTTATCTTCACTTCTGTTAATACAAAAACAATTGAGGAAATACAAATTATAGAGAACACAGAAGGGAATTAGCTCTGGATACTGTTCTACATAATGTTACCTCACATGTTACTCAGTTACACAGATGATGGCCCATTTCATCATTCAATTTTCTCCTCCCTCATCTCCGTTGCCCTACCACTCAATCAGTCATCTTCCCTGTGATAATACCTGTATTCCTGGGTTTATCTATACCCCTGGACTCTCGCCTTGGGAAGAGATATAGCTACCTCAGACTATACTATAGCATACATGGGTGTATACAAACTTCCATGGTCGGAGGTGGAAAAGCAAATATGCCCACAGCGGACCACCCGGCTCCGCCCTGTCGCCATGCTATGGGTGGGGGTGGGTCCAGTCCATGGGGTGCCCTCAGCAGGGCCCACAGTGGAGCAGCTGCGGGGCCCTCAGAGGAGAAATATTTTAAAGCAGCAGGAGATAAATGTTATATTCCACACAAAAGATCATCGGTAAGACTATCAGCAGATTTCTCAAGAGGAACTTAGCAGGTTGCCATAAGACACTGGGCATATATATTTAAAATGCAAAAAAATAAATGGAGAAGAATAGTCAACTAAGCAGTCTATTTCTGGTAAAACTTGCCTTCAAAAATCAGGAAAAACAAAACATTCTCAGATAAATAAAAGCAGAGAGTTTGTTACCACTAGATCTGTCCTTCATGAAATTTTTAAGGGAGTCCCTCAGGGGGCAAAATAAAGCATTAGATAGGAATTTGTATGAATAAATGAAGTCCTCCGTAAATTTAAATATATAAACAATTTTAAAAGGTAACATAACTTCTTGCTTTCTACACAGTTTAGTACAGTAGCACATCTAAAATTTATTATTCTACAACCTAGCATTATTGTCACTTTAGTTCATAACTCTACATTTTGTTTTCTATATTATCTAGAGATTCATACAGCAAAAATTTAGAGGTCTATGAAGATGCAATTTTACAGCTGTTTCATAAAGATGCAATTAATAAAGTTAAAATTGTACAATGCTAACAGCCAATGAAAGTAGGGACAAAGGTGTGAAGGACCAGAAATTTTATATGCTTAGCAAGCAGAAAAAATAAAATCAAATTAGAATTTTATAAATTAAAGATATTCCACAGAATCCCCAAAATAACAACAAACAAAACAGTGTATAAACTGTACACAAAAGGAATTAAAAAATTTGACTAAAATCAACTAAAATTATTTAATTATAAAAATATGAACTAAGAATAAATAGGAGGATATGAGTAATGTTAGAAATGAAAAACAGAAAAGCTATGGAGTAAACAAAACAAATTTTAAATTAATATCAGTAAAGATGATACAGGAAGAGAAATTAGGAACTCTTAAAGACAAATAAAAATCAAACAGAGCATACTAAAACTCAGTGGACATAATAAAAGAAATTTCAAGAAAGAAATTAGTGGTTATAATTATTTGTATTAAAAACTAAGAAAGTTTTCAAATCTGCACTCTAACTTTATGACTAAAGAATCTATGAATAGAACAAACTAAAGCCAAAAGTACAAACAAAAAGAAATAATACAGATTAGAATAAAAAGACATAAAATGAAGAACAGAAAAATTATGGAGACAAACCCAGAGGTAGTTTTTTGAAATTCAACAAAATTGGCAAAATTTTAGCTTGATGAGGTGACTAAAAGTCTCAAATCAATAAACTACTACAAATTACAGACACATTACATAAAAATAGGGATGTTACAACCAATCCTATAAAAATAAATAAGAGAATGTGCAAATCATTGCACACCTGTGAATTGCATACCAGATAAAGTGGACAAACTGCTGGAAACACAAAACCTGTGAAGACTAAGTGTGGATGACATGGGAAGTCTGAGTAAATCTATAACTAGAAAAGAGGCTGAGTCTCTTGTCATAAAATGTCCTGGACCTGATGGCATTCCCTATATAATTCAACAAATGTTTAAAGAACTAACACCAAGCTTCCTCAAACTTTTCCAAAAGCACTGGAAAGGAAAGAATTCTTCCTCACTCATTCTAGGAGGCTGGTATTAGTTTGATGGAAAAACCAGACAAAAATCCTACAAATCAGCTACGTATCAGTATCACTCCTGAACGCTGACAGTCTTCAGCAAAATCCTACCGACCTACTTCACCAGCATATTAGCAGGATTACATGCCACAATGGAGTTTATTCCTGGAATGTGAGAATTTTTTAGTATATGTAAATGATAACATACCACATTAATAGAATGAAGGAGAAATTATGAACATTTTAATGCAGGAAAAGCATGTGACACAATTGAACACCCATTTATGTTGAAAACACTCAATAAACTAGGACCAAAAGGAACTTACCTCAGTTCACTAAAAGATATGAAAAATAAGCAAAAACCATATTCCATGATGAGTGACTGAAAGCTTTTCTTTAAGATTAGGAACAAGGAAGGGTGCCTGCTTTTACCATTTTTATTGAAAATTCTAGCCAAAGTAATTATTCAATAAAAATAAACTAAGGACATCCAAATCCACAAAATTGAATGGCCTCTTCTCAAAGATGATGTAGCCTCACAGGTTGTAAACTCTAAAAACTTCACAAAACACTGTTACACTAATGAATGGATTAGGCAGAGTAGCAGGAGACAAAGCCAACACACAAAGATCAGTTGTATTTTTATAGCAACAGTAAATAGTAAACAAAGAAAATGAAGAAAATTCTATTTACAGAGCATCAAAAGGAATAAAATAATGAATTTAATCAAGGAGATGTAAGGATTGTAGAATAAAATTCACAAGCATTACTATCAACATAAAGAAGACATAAATAAATGGAAAAACACTCCATATTCTTTGAAAAGAATGTTTAATATTGTCATGATACTAGTACTACCCAAAGCAACCTGCAGAACCAGTAAATTCCCATTGAACTTCCAACCATATTGTTTTCATCAGAAACGTAAAAATATGTTCTAAAAGTTATATGGACTCCCAGAGACATTGAATGGCTAAAATAATCTGGAAGGAGAACAAAGAGGAAGACTCAAAATTCATCATGCCAAAGTATTATAAAATTACGGAACCATTGTGTTCTGCAAACACAAATGTATAAACAAAGGAAAAGGATCAAGGAATGGGTGGGGGGAAGGGAAAGGGGGAAAAGGAATTAAGTCATGTAATGTACACTTACCCAGTTCCCCCAAGGAAGGTAAATACTGTATACTGCCCAATGGACTAATAAACAATAAGAAGTTATAAAGTTATGGAAAACAAAACAGTGGAATACATCCTACAGACAGACATAAAGACCAAAGAAATGAACAGAGAACCCAGAGATAAACCTTCACGTACATGGTCAAATGATGCTTGACTAGGGTGGTACAGGCATTAAATATAAAAAGTTTTTCAACAAACGGAGTAAGAAAAACTGGATACTGATTTATCTAACACCACATACAAGTTAAATGTATCAAAGATGTAAAAGTAAGACTTAAAGCTATAAAATTCATAGACGAAAATATTGGACAAAAGCTTTACAACATCACTTTGACATTTACTTCTTATATATAACACAAAGCTACAGACAACAAAAGCAAATAAATGGACAAGTTCAGCTTTAGGAAAAAACTAAAAATTGTACATCAGAGCAACTGAATATGAACATAACACACAGAATGGGAGAGAGCACTTGCAAATCATATAAACAAGGAGGGATTACTTTCAAGAGTATATAGAGAACTCATAAAGCTCGACAATAAGATATTAGATTAAAAGGCAGGCAACAAGTTAAAATAGACTTTTCTCCAAAGAATGCATATAATTGGCCAATAAGCACATGAAAAGATACTCAACATCACTAATCATTTGGAAATGTAAATCAAAATTACAATGACCACTTGACATCCATAGTGTGGCTAACATTAAAGAACCAGAAAATAACAAGTATGGGTAAGGGTGTGTGGAGCAACTGAACCCCCCTCTGCATTATTAGTGGGAATGTAAAATGGTGGGGTGAGGCTCAGGAAATAGTATGATGTTTTCTGAAAAGAACTTTAAGTAGAATTACCATGTGAAGCAAGAATTCCACTTCTGTGCAGATATACAAAAGATATGAAAGCAAGGTTTCTAAGAGATATGTGAAGGTAAGTATTCATATCAAACAGTGTTATTCATAATAGCTAAAGCACAGAAACACTCAAAATGATAATATACATAATATATATATATATATATATATATCTGAAATGATACCATATATTCTCTCTTTATATATATACAGTATATATATACTATATATAGCTGTCTATATATATATATATATATATAGTGAAATAACAGCTTTAAACATAGGAAAATTCTGGGAATTCTCGGAAGATGGCGACCGGGTGAGCAGCAAGGGAGCGAACCTCCTTAATAAACACCACCAGCTCGAAACAGACTTGGTGAGCGTGAATGCCGGAACCTCGGCTGGGAAGTTTAAACTGGGCGTATTTCTCTGAGATGCCGGGGGAGATGTGGTAGGGCAGACCAGGCTGCCGGGGCGAGACGTGGGAAAGTCCCAGACGCTGGGAGCCGGGGACGATCCCCGCGGGGAAGAAACGGGGATCGGTCCAGGCGCAGTGGGAGCGCGGCCGCCTCGGGCCCTCCC